>SZWC01018475.1:0-54863 GCA_023375785.1 Penium margaritaceum
ATAGATATAGATATAGATATAGATATAGATATAGATATAGATATAGATATAGATATAGATATAGATATAGATATAGATATAGATATAGATATAGATATAGACATAGATATAGATAGAGATACAGATACAGATACAGATATAGATACAGATTCAGATATAGATACAGATAAAGATACAGACATAGATATAGATATACATACAAATACAGATACAGATACAGATACAGATACAGATATAGATACAGATATAGATACAGATACAGATACAGATACAGATATAGATACAGATACAGATACAGATACAAATATAGATATAGATACACATACAGATACAGATACAGATACAGATACAGATACAGATACAGATAGAGATACAAATATAGATAGAGATACAGATACAGATATAGATACAGATACAGATACAGATACAGATACAGATACAGATACAGATATGGATATAGATATAGATATCGATATAGACATACATAAATATATAGATATATTTATACGTACAGATACTGAAATAAGTATAGATATATTTATAGATATAGATATTTGTGTAGATCTAGGTGTGGATATTGAAATAAAGATAGATAAAGATATAGATATAGATATATATAGATATAGATACATAGATGTACATATTTATGTAGATATAGATATACATATAGATATATAAACATGTATGGATTAAGATATAGATATCAATATAGATGAAGACATAGGTAAAGAAATATATAGATATATATAGATCAAGATTTAGATATGCATATAGATATATATATATATATTTATATATGTAGATAAATGCATGGATGTACATATAGAGGTAGATATAGATATTGATAAGGGCATAGATATAAAGATAGATATGGCTGGCATAATGTAACTTTACAATACCTTATGGAATTAAGTTAACCAAAAGCTGTTCTTCAATCATCTATGTGACACGGTTATGTTATTTATCATATCGTATGATGCCAAATGTTCAGAAACCATTTCCATCCTTTGGTTGCCTTTGTTTGTCTCACTTGTTCCCATTTGGTCATATCATAGGTTTTTCTTACAGTCATTTTCGACACTTTTTGGGTCCAGTCTTCTTGAACTTCTTATGGTTCCCGTTTGTCTCACTTTGCTATGGTTTTGTTCATTTCCACTATTTCACTCGTTCTCGATGGACTAGTTGTATTGTGAAGGTTCTGACGCGTTTGGTCGATCATAAGTTCCCTGGATAGTGCTCAAGATCTGCGATGTGGACTTCTCGACCTTCGTCGTTTGTTTTACTGTCTAACAAGCGCGACCGTTTAGGTGGCTTGTCCATGGGCTGTCCAGGATTTTTCACAATCACGGACGATATTATACTCAAGCACTGCCATACTTACAGTTCAAGGACTCCTAATGGCTATCGAAAAATATAGAAATGGCACCTTTCACGCATCGCTATATTCTGCTGAACAGTGCCTCTCACCAAACCTGGATACAATTTTCAAACTGTTTAGCACGCCGAGTTCCCCGACGGCAGGGCACCCTTTGCAATATTGTGGAAGGCAATATCTGTGAAGAGAAGTTTGGATGTCAAACTTCGTTATCTTGTTAGGTTTGACTGGACTAGTTCTCATGAAACATTTTCTTCTTGACGCTTGTTTAGGGCAAAACAAAGCAATCGTGACTAGTACCATGAACGTATTCCTTTTAGCGGCAACAAGGTCTCGACCGGTACAATAACCGGCTCATTCGAAGCGCGAGCGTTACTGGAGGGCGTCCGCGTTGATCACCGACCAAAGGCGGGCTCCGGTGCTGGTGGATTACACGATGCGGGTCTTCGGGTTGGGTCAAAGGGTAAACCCGGCCCCCCTGGTTAATTTGACCAACAATGTGTCTAATATATGGAAATGTTCATTTAAATATCATTAGATTTTCATTATACGGTTCTTCATTTCAATTTTTATTTGAAGCTGATCTTATGAATATATACATATGTATGGATTATTCATACCATTGCATTTTTTGATGTATTTCGCGCATACAACGTTGTTGTGTGCCTTGTTCCTCATAACATATCATTAAAATACTTGATGTATGACTTGAATATTCACGATAACTCCATTTTTGAAATATTTCATTTCTCAATAACATTGCAACAAAATTTAGTTTTCCATAATTATTTTGTTGCACATATTAAAATTTCATGTTTTTTATCTTTAATTAAGTTTTTTTAGTTTTTTATTCTATTTTCATCATTTTTTAATTCAAACAAGAATTAAAATCTATGTATGCATGTAAAAAGAAAAATAATGTAGTCACTTGTGTGGGTCCATGTTTTGTTTCAATGGCTTATATGGCGAAGAAACTTGGAGATGCATAAGAAGTATATTTTGTGACAATAATTCCTGCTACGAGTTATTTTTTTTCGTCAACTTTGAGTTGTTAGGTTTTTACGCTTTAACCTATTTCTAATTGACATAGTATTATGGTTTTGAAAATCAACCAAACCCTTCGTATACTTTTCGCTGTTTCAACACCTTTTCTCATTTACTAATGAACGACATTGTTGCCTGGTTAGATGGTTTGCCATTTCCGTTCTGAATATTATTGTCCACTGTTTTCGCGTGCTGAGCACCCCGTCGGCGAAACTCGTATAACGATAAGTTGTTTTTGGTGCGGACAATGCCGTTGATAGGTTTTTATGTTCAAACATCAAGTCTATCTGGTTTGCAGTCTTCATTCATATTCGTTGAAGAGTTCGTTCGACAATGAATCATTATTGCCTTTTCTATCTGCCGACTCGTGCAGTGGGCCGAGCCCTCGTCACTTCGAGAAGTCACCAACCGGCAGAATAGTCAGCAATGTCTAGTCGCGATTGCTTCCGACAGGCCCTCTCGTTGGTCGCCGCCCAAATGCGGGCTCCCTTGCTGATGGATCTGACAATGCGGGTCCTCGGGTTGGGACATGTGCTAAACCCGGTCCCCCGGGTCGATTTGACCTATTCCGCGGCCAGAATGGAATGCCGAGTCCTCCCACCGGCGCCGGCGGCGTCGATGGCGCAGCCATAGCCGTGTGGCTCGATCGGAAATGCTCGGTGGTAGTGCTGCCGTCGGTATCAGGCGCCACTCGGTATGTGGTGCGCGCGCTGAAGTGGCATTCCTGGGGAAGGCAGCAAAAACAGCAGCAGCAGCAGCAGCTGCCACAGCAGCAGCTGCTGCCTCAGCCTCTACCGAAAGCAAAGGCGAGGGGTGTTGGGGGTTTATGCCGTTGCGTCTGCGTCTGGCTGCGTCTGGGTCACCAGCGGGAGGAGGGCGGGCTCTCGGTATTGGCATCTGCATTGGCATGACTGCGGCGGCGTTGGTTGCGCGTCACGTTTCTCGCCTTCGTCCCGCCGCCACGGCACTGCGCTCCTCCATCTTTCCCGGCCGAAACCCGACATCTGGGGCTTTGGGGACAGCAGCGCCTCCCTCCGCCGCCGCCGTCATGCTGACCGCAGGCCTCGCCTGGAGCTCGGGGGGAGGAGCAGGCCTGCACCGCTCCTTCAATTCCCCGCCGCCGCTCTTCCGCAGCAGCCTGGGGAGGCCGCCGCCGTCGCCGCTGCCGTATCAGCAGTACCAGCGTGAGCGGGATGAGGAACGGCGGGAGCGACGGCATCGCGCTGCCGCTGTCGTTGTTTCCGCTCCCTTTGCTAGGCAGGCCTATGTCAGAAACCGCTGCGTGGTGGCGCGGAGCAATGCCGCCGGCATCTCGACAAGCTCCGCTGCCGACATCTCCACAGAATCTGCCGCCGATGGCGAAGCGAGTGGCCAAGCGGTAACGGGGCCCGGCATGGACGCTGCAGCAATGTCTACCTCGCCGACCGAGCCCGGCCTGAGCTCGAACGCCGATGGTGGCAGCATTGCTGCCGTCGTCGACAGTGTCCCCCAGCAACAGAGGCTGGGACAGCAGCAGCAGCAGACAGTGGAGCAGGAGCGAGGCCGAAGGGCTGGCAGGGCAGGGGGTGGCAGTAGTGGGGCCAGCGGCAGTGTGCGGTTGCGCAAGGGCCAAGACGTGGAACTGGTGTGCGAGAGTCTCGCGTCCAAGGGGCTCGGTGTCTGCCGCGTTGTCCTCCAGCCTCCAACCGATTCTCCACCAGACTCCACCTCCGCTTCTGGGAACAGCGGCATTGGCAGCAGCACCAGCATCAGCAGCAGCAGCAGCAGCGGCGGCGGCGGCGGCGGCGGTGGCGGCGGGAGCACTGCCAGCCTGTCTTCGTTTGTGGTGCTGTGCGAGAGGGCGCTGCCGGGCGAGCGGCTGGTGGCGCGAGTCACCAAGAACAAGCGCTCGTACGCGGAGGCCTACAAGGTGCGCACCGTCACGCCCACGCCGGACGCATCTGAGCCGCGCTGCCAGCACTTCGGCGACGGCGGCTGCGGCGGCTGCCGCTTCCAGAGCCTGCGGTACGACGCGCAGCTCAGGGAGAAGCAGCGGCAGGTGGCCGACGTGATGGTGCGCGTGGGCGGGTTTGGGTCGCACGCCGACTTGGGCGCAGACGGTGAGGTAGTATGTGGGGAGTCGTCTGGGGGACCCCCGGCGGAGGTGGCTCCAATGTCGCCATCGTCTGTGCCGACTTCGGTGCCGCATGCGGCGCCACTCCCCTGGTTCATGCGGCCGATTGTTGGTTGCGACGAGCCATACAACTACCGCAACAAGATGGAGTTCTCGTTCGGCGCGAGGGTGTGGCTCCCATGGGGGCAGGTGGACGGCGCCTCTGGGGTGGGCAGCCCTCAGGAGGAGCAGCAACAGCGGCGGGGTTCGGAGGGAGGCTTGACAGTGAATGAGCAGGGCAGCGCTCCCGTGGTCAGCAGCTCGCTGACTGAGGGCTCAGCACCCAAGAGCTTGAATGGCAGCCCTAGCATTGATTGTAGCAAGGGAGAGAGCACGGATGGCAGCAGAAGCAGCAGCAGCAGCAGCAGCAGCAGTAGCGGCGGCAGCAGCATCGAGGAGGCCCCTGCGCCGCTGCCCCCTTCGCCGTCACGCAAGCTGATGCGGAAGGAGACGCCGCCGCCAGGCTCGTTTGCGCTGGGGCTGCACGCGCCACGCCGATTCGACAAGGTGCTGCCAATCGAGCGGTGCGACCTGCAGGAGGAGGTGGCCAATGAGGTGCTGGCGTTTGTGAGGGAGTATGCTGCCGCACGTGTCGCCACGCTGCCGCCTTATGACCCCGTCACGCACACGGGGTTTCTGCGCCACCTCACAATAAGGACTGCACGCTCCTCCTCCAACTCCAGCTCCTCGGGAACGGCGGCGGGGCTGGGACCAGCGGGGGCGGCACAGGAGGCGGGTGGGGTCTCTCCCGGAGGCTCTCCACAGACGCAGGTGCAGGTCATGGTGAACGTGGCTACCAAGGAGGACCGGCCGGAGGCGCTGCGGGAGCTCACGGAGGGGCTGGTTGCACGCTTTCCGGGCAGCGTGGTGAGTGTCGTGAACACTGTGAACCCGTCGCTCTCCGACGTCGTCGCGCTTGAGTATGACACGGACGGCTCTGGTGCTGCTGACAGTGGGGCAGGGCCTGGTTCTGGGGGGGGAGATTCTGGAGCCGGGAGAGAGGGGGCTGTGGATGACAGAGGGGCAACAGGAGCTACACTGCAGCAGCCTCAGAAGAAGGACAGAAAGAGAGGGGCCGGTGGCGGTGGTGGTGGGCCGGCTCTGGGTCGGGCGCACATTCTGTATGGCTCGCGGGTGCTGACGCAGACGCTGCGGGGGCTCCGGTTCGAGGTGTCGGCGACTTCGTTCTTCCAGACCAACACGCGGCAGGCGGAGGTGCTGTATGGACTGGTGGAGGAGGCGTGCGCGCTACGGGGGGATGGCAGCGAGGTGGTGCTGGACCTCTTCTGCGGTGCGGGCACCATCGGGCTGTCGCTTGCTCGGCGGGTGCGGCACGTGTACGGTTTCGAGCTGCTGCCGCAGGCGGTGGCCGATGCGCGGCGCAACGCTGCCATCAACGGCATCGCCAACGCCACATTCCTCCAGGGTGACCTGTCCAAGGTGCTGCCTGTGCTGGATGACGGCCCTTCATCTCCCGCCACCTCGACCATCCCATCTCCCTCCCGCACCCCCCCCATTTCTTCTGGCACTGCCACGGCAGATGACGGTGGGGTTTCCGGGGAGGGAGGTCCGGAAGGGGCCCCGGCGCTTCGGCCCGACGTGATCATAACCGACCCGAATAGGCCAGGCATGCACCCGCGGCTGCTGCGGCACCTCGCGGCTGTGCGAGCCCCGCGCATTGTCTACGTTTCGTGCAACCCTGCGACGTGCGCGCGCGACATTGCCGTGCTGTGCCACGGGGAGGGGGCCACTTCGCCTTCCGGGGCGGTGGCACCTGCTAGCGCTGCGAATGCTTTGGGGGACGGAGAGGGGGTTGAGATGGGCGACAGCACAGAAAGTAGCGGCGGAAAGGGGAAGGGACCGTACGAGTTGCTGTGGGTGCGGCCTGTGGACATGTTCCCTCACACGCCGCATGTCGAGTGCGTTGCTGTGCTCGCTCTTCGAGGCTCGGCTTGATGGGGAACTGTCTTGATGTGTTTGGTCATGCGCACCAGCATCGTCTTGCTGCCTCTATGCGTCCTTGTGGTGCATGCGACTGTGGAACAAGTCTCATGTTGAGCATGTTTGTGAGCAGTTGCCAATATGTCCCTTGTTGGCACTGATGATGGCAAAGCAACCAGTCTCGCAACTGAGTGTGACTGTGTTGACCACATGCAGGTGTCGCTTCAACAAGGTCTAATGCAATGGATGATCATTATGGGAACTATTCACTTCACTCATGCTAAAAGACGTCTTGCTGCTGGGTGAAGGATGACTTGAGAACCCTCGACACAAGACTGTCACAGATCATGAGATGTTGGCCCGTCAGAGCCAACATTCTACATTTTCGTGTTGACGTGTGAAAATGGCTTCATTCCATTCAAAGTGAGCACCATTGTTTGCCATGTCAACCACTTCGAAGTTGAGGATTCTGGGAAAGAAAAAGTTTGGCGCTTTCGTTACGTCGTGTGGGACTGTTGAGAAGTCCTAATATTGTCCCCTCAAAGCCTCCACTTGCATGTTTAGATGCATGTCGGATTGGTAGTGAGTGAAAGCCCATGCATGAAACGAACGAGTTCTTAAATGAAAGAAGTGGGTGAGAGAAAACTTTCAACGATGTAGATGAAGGAAAGTGGAAGTACATAAGAGTGTTGTGATGTGTGTCATTTTTGTCTCTTTCTATTGTTTAGAGTTACCACACGGCGGTGTCTATGCTCGTGCAGATCCCTAATGCGGGCCCAACTGGCGTCGGAGCACCGTCAGGTGGTGGTCCTCAAAAAGTGCTAGGAAGCTTCCTAGCCTTCCTATTGCTAACATGGCAATGTCGTCCAGTTAGCTGAAACGCTAGCAATTAAGTAGTTTCAAGGAACAACAAGGGTTGGGTTGTAGAGACGCACGACGTCTCATACGTTTCATCTTAGCATCGAGAGAGGGCTCAAAATTGACAAACACACAACATAAACACCTGCCGTGACGCACGATGGTGACACATGCGGTAGTGTGAGTTTGTCCTAAACCCAGCATAGAACAGTAGTTTTGGCCGTAAGTCTGCACACAATCATAAAAATGTTGAACCGCCTGATTCTACAAATGCAAAGTCTTGATCTTGACATAATGACTCTACACGTGCATGGATCCGGCAGCTACCAGTGGATATAGGATGTAGAACATGAAACTTGGGCTCGAAAGCCTGTCCATCAAGGAAACTATAAAGAATGATGGACACGACCGATTGGTCACAGTAAGCTGTAAAAGCAGTCGCGGATAGCTCACATCACAACACTTCCCCATGACCCGATGGTACGCATGTCCATACACGAGTAGAACTGACCCAAGTGTGAAGCGAGATGCTTACAAGTCAATATGCACACACCCCACTCTCAGCCACTTTCAGTTAAGGGACAAAGCTTGACAAAATGAATGGCCACCATGAACTTTATGTGCGCCCAGTACCGTCGTTAGAAAATCAGCCCGCTACATGTATGTACCGACCAAGATGACGGAGATCACCCGTCGCTCCACAAGATCATGCACAAATTGATGCTCAATAGCAATATGCTTCGTGCGTACATGAAACACACCAGATTTCTCCGAGATGGCAAGAGCACTTTGGTTATCACAATGCAGAATACTGCTAGGCACACTGTAGCACATTGGACGGAATCCTTGGCCGACTAGGCCAAAACCGCGGTGCTTGAGGATCCCCGACCCTCAAGCCATCCCGTCCAACCGCCCACAGTCCCAGGTGACCCCGCTCGAGCCACGTGGCTCCTTCGACCGGTCGGCGTGGCACAGCCATTCTACACACACACTCACACAACTTATGGTACATATGTTGTAGGCACACCCCCTCAGCATCCCTAGCTCCCATCGCAACATACTTAGTCTTTATTGAGCTACGTACAATGAAGCCCTGCTTGTCGCTTAGCCACGGTACAGTAGAGCCACGAAGCAGGAACACATAGCTTGCCTAAATGCGTACATCACGGTTCCACGTCCAATCACTGTCTGTGTAGCCGTAGACTGCTACCGACCACTATAGTCAAAATCAGAGTCCAAGGTACGATGTGGAAACCACATATCACCCCACGTGCATATCCGTGTGAAGGGATCTCACCCGATGACAGTGCAGAAACTGTACAAGGAGGTTGACGAAGAAGGCCATACCGGGTCATGTGGTCATGGCCAAGTACATAAGAGATTCAATAAGGCACAGGTACAGGGTCACATCCACAGTCTCCCTTAGTTGTGCTAGATCATCCACTTTCACGGCATCCTACTTATCAGGTGTCATGGGGTAGAGGCTGTGGGAACTACACCAAAGATGTCCGTAAACTGCTCCTCCACAACCGGGCGTAATGTGCTTGATGCAGCAAGAGGGTTCCACCAGTGAAATTCATGTAGGAATAAGGTCATTCATTCAGCAGGCAGCCTCAAGGAATGCCTCGGCCTCCTTCATAGCCTCCACCAAAGGAGACTTGATTAGGAGGTCATCCACATAGACTCGGATGGTTATGAAGCTCTCATCCGTCTGTCTGAGGAGGGAATTGTCACCATCACCCTGCTTGTAGGCGAAACGTTTTAGTGTGCGAGTGATCTTTTGGTTCGAGCACCGGAATGACTGCTTCACACCGTAAAAGGCCTTGCGCAAGTACCAGACCTAATCACTAACCGTGAAGCTAGGTGGCTAGACCATGTAGACCTCCTCCTTTAGATTACCATGGAGACATGCGTTATTCACATCCATTTGGTATACCTCCCAGTCTTGGTGAACAAAAACTCCAAACAGGACGCAAGTGATAATCATACGTTCAATGGGTACAGAGGTGTCATTGAAATCCGCACCCTCAACATGTGAGAATCCATTGACTGTCAAGTCAGCCTTGTAGCGATCCAGAGTGCCATCTTGCTTCACCTTCTAGCAAAAGACCCCCTTAGCCAATACAACCTTCTGCCCAAGCGGTAGGTCCACAAGCTCATATATCCGTACTCACGGATGGCTTTGAGTACATCCTTACAAGCAGCACGCGTCAACTCTGTATCTTCAGTCAAGAGTGCCTTCATCAACATGCCTGGATCAGGCGCCATGAAGGAGAGCTTTGAGTTGCCAAGACACACGCCTTTGAACTCGGCCTGACCACAACAGAATCAGCTACGAGACCCCAAGCAATCGACAGCTCGCATCAGACCAACTCATGGCCGACAGAGCACGTTGGGTGCACCTTAGTGTTACTGTGTGGACACTCAGGGTAAAGGCCTTTGTACCAGGATCACCACTCTCAATACTACGAGACGAGCATCTCGATGCCGATTGAGCCGTCCGTTAAGTCCTATATGCTAGAGGTCAAAGGCGACCACCGAGCTGCAAAACCAGCTTGATGTTGAGTTGCTCATCTGGGGCTCCGGAGTTGGTGCGGCAGGCTCCCAGAAGAATCATGGAAACTTGTGACCGGAGATAGTGCCACTTGCATGAGATTAGGTGTGATGGAGGTAAGTGGCATTGGCATGGGAGCAGGTGTGCAAGAAGGGATTGACAATGGCACAATAGTAGGTGTGCCACAAGGGACTTAGACCCGCACGGGAGCAGGTGTGCTAGAGGGAACCGACGAGGTCACCGGATCCATAGCCAAAATGGCCGGATTGTCATCAGCCAGAGACCGGACTGTAGGTGAGGAGGCCTAGATGGACCCATCTACACGCCTCGATTCCTCCATCCGCTGGGAAACAACACCGGTGGGAACGTGGCTGACTGTAAGCTACAGAACGCTCAATGATGTGGTGGCGAGCAAGGTCTCCAAAGCGCCATGCCTTCGACCACAGGGAAACAACAAGGATGGCACACATGTGGCCTCGAGGTGAGACCTTGGACCCTTGCTAAGCCTCATTATACCAGAGGTAGGCTAGAGAATCCCATACGCGTGCAACACAGTGGTCGGGGCAGCAACCAAACCGCAGCTCGTACTAGGTGACATGACCCAAAAGGGGACCATGTGGCGAGTGGTTCAGAGGCAAAGGACTCCAGTATTCTTCATGTAGACAGTATGGTGCAGACCGTATCTTCCATGGTGCTGTTTCATTTATCAGACACATTGTTGTGCTGTTTTAGGGGCAAGGAGCTGATGAAAAACAGCGCGCTCAGCAAAGAAGGTGTCCATAAAGAAATTGCCATAGCATTATGCACACAATGTGAGAAAGGTTGAGGGGACTGGCGTTCAACCATCACGAGCAGTAGGCAAACCGCCAGGAGGGGCATCACTTTTGTGGCAGAGGCTCTAGGTCCACCACATCTCAGTGAATTCATCAGTTCGGTTGGAAACATATCGCCACAAACCTGAGAGAGACTCAACAGGGAGGGGAAGGAGAAGGCCCCAGTGGCCAAAGTCCAGCGGACACAGTGCCGGGGAAGTGGAATCAAGGTGACTGCAACGATTCATTTTCCTCTTCGTATGAAAGAGAGAGTCGGTCTTGACCGGCTTCTCAAAAGAAGTCACCTCAAGACTGAGGTCTTTCTGAATCCAGATGAGCTTGGACACAATGTCTGAGCTCACATGGAAAAAGGTAGCGGTGCAACAAAGGCTAATAATCTAGGGAGAGAACACCTGTGACAAACACTTGTGCAAAAGTAGGTGAAGGAGAAGAAGTAGAGGGAGTGCAATGAGACACATGATATAAATTCATCAACAACTGAGGCACAATGATCAAAGGCATGCACGTCAAGAGCAGTCACTACAGCAGATTCAGCAGAGTGCTCAACAGAAAGACTCATCTTGGAGCAAGCAAAAACAGAGAGCAAGCTGAGCACAAGGGCAGGGAAAAGGATCCAGAAAAACCGTTGAAACACAGCTCCCCAACGCCCTACATAGGTAAGGACTGACCAGATGAATTGCAAACAAAATAAACTGACACAACGGGACTAAGAACCACAAAACTAGTATGACGACATGTCATGTGATGGATGGCATTGGAGTCAATGATCCAGGTGCCACTTGCCTCACAACCTTCCGTCGACATAGAGCAGCAGGCCACATAGAACTCTACTCCTATGAGAGGCTCAGCAGAGGACTCAAAACAATAACAAACCACAAAAATTTGTTACTCATGAAGCCAAATGGTACTGTCAGGTTCGTTCTCATCACAAGCTAACTCACCTGCCTAACAAGCATCATTTTGGGCAATAAGTATAGTAGGAAAAGATGCGTGTAGATCACCCTACTATGACAACACACTCGCACCTCCCTTAGTACACAATGCTAGCAGCCAAAAAAGCTTTGTTGGATGCTAGTGTTGGCTGCTCCGTGATGGTGCGGTCCAGAGAGTCTTTGCCTCCGATGCCGCCTGGAGTAGCAGAATGCTCAGCTGCTATCAAGGTCACCAGACAACCTGTGTGGGTGGTGCCGGAAGGTTTCCACTGAGCGTGTGTGACTGGAGGCCATGTGTGATCCAGCTCCAGTCCAGAGACTGTGGGCACTCTGTGAAAAGATGAGTACCACCGTAGTTGTGGCACTGAATAGAGTGTTCTGTGCCACTGCTTGCCCAGTTGTTGTTGCTGCTGCTACTATTGATGTTGCTGTCCCTTTCCATGTCTCTTTTCCCCCTTCATTCCCTATGTGACGGCCACTTCCTAAGCTGGGACAAGTGGGAAAGAGGTAGAAAAGATGAAGTGGATGAGTAAGAGCTGAGGGTGAGAGGCATCATCAGCCATGCAGTCGGTACTATGACCAAAGGGCTCACCTGATGCTCCTAAGCAGCCTCCTTAGCCGATGTCCACTAGAGATAGTACTGATGAGCCCAAGGAAACAACTCAAGGGACACAGATAGTTGGATCAGGGTAGGATGATCAAAGTATGTGAAGCGGTCAGTGTTATCCATGTGCACATTGAGCGCAATGGTGTTGACCGTCCATAGGCACCCTCCACCATTGCCGAGCTGGATATACATGCGCATTGCACTACACCTGCATGCTGCCACCAACCTGGATCCTCCCTGCCGCAGGGAGTGGAACTGCGTGAGGTAGGCTGTCCTCATTGCTTGAGTCTCTGTGGAGAACAAGGTAAATGCCAAGTCCCAAACGTGGCAAGGGTCTGCCCTTGCACCCGTCCCAGGTGCATCCAGGAACGGACAGAAGTCCACAATTTTCTCCTAGGGAACAACAAGGGGCAGACCGCATACAACTCTTATGCCTGTCTAAGACTGACAGGCATTGCCGGTCTGGTACTAGCTTAGGTAATAGGGCCAGACCCCCTCTGTGTCAGCCCATACCTGGAAAATGACCTAGCTGTGTTGAATCACTGTCATAGCAGGGTAGCCATGTATCAAAAACTGTCGGTCACCTCTCTGTGGAAAGGGCAACCTCAGGCACTGGGGCGTGCCTCCATGGAATGGGCAGTTCACCAAAGGAGAGGCCAAGCACCCGTCTTGTGGGGATCTCATGTGTTTGTGCCACCAATTCACTAGCGAGTGTGTACTACAAGCCGTGATGCAGCTGATCCAACTGCATGCGAATTTTGAGTCTCTCTACTTCTACATCCTCCTTCTCCAAATCCTGCTCCTCAGGTGCTCATTTCTGCCTGGCGGAGTCATTGGAAGTGGATTTCTGACCCTGTGGTAGAGATCCGACTGCATTAGGTGAAGTATGCTACAACCCCGGCAGCCTCTGTAGCAAGGTGTGGGTTTCCTTAAGAGCGGCAGATCGTGTGTTTTGCTAGTGCTAGATCTCATCATGCGCATGTCATAGCTGGCCAAGGACCTGAGTGCATGGGCTCAATGAGCTTGACAGGGAGCTGGAGCCCGAGAGATCACCCGTCCCCTTTCATCGTCACCACCAGGTGCCATGTATGCAACTCACTATAGGTCTGAACGTCAAAGTGTTTGAAACGGGAAACCAACACCATTTCTTGACAAGATTGAAAGCTAGCCAGGAACTTGACTTAGACAAATGCTAACATCAATAAACTTTTGCTAACATCAGCAAAGGGGTTCCTGACATCAGCATTGTCGATGCTAGAGTCAGTCGCTAATCCTTTTTCTTTAAGTCCCATGCAAGAGGAGGGGGATTGAATGACCTTGTCACTCCTTTCTCGTGGTACACATAACTGTGGCTACCTGAAGCTGCTGTTGCTACACAGCAGTAGCTGCGGAGCTGTGCAGCTACATAGCTATGCAGCGAGGTAGCTACAATACATAACTTTACTATGGAGCAACAGCTGCTATTGCTATAGCACCCTGTAGCCATGCAACTGTATAACTTCTGACTATGCAGCCGCAGGTACTGCTACAGCATTGTTGCGATTGTTGCTACCGCTACAGCTACTGCACTACTCCACTACTGCTATTGCACTATTGCTACTACTGCTATGTTGTTATCACCGATAATGCTACTACTGTTGTTGCAATGCTACTACAGCCGTACTGTTGTGGCCTACTATTGCTGTTGTAGAGTATTACCACCGTTGTTGCTATTGCTGGCTGCCACTAGCGTGCATTGTTGCTCCTGCCTACTGCTGCTGTAGTAGCTACTGGCTACTACTGCCAAGCACTGCTGTTGCTGCTATTGCTCCACACTACTAAAACACACTGATGCTACTGTGGGCTGCTGCTCCTTCCGCATGCTACTATTTCCACTCGGTACTGCTGTTGCTTCTGCTTGTTGCAGCAACTCCACACTCATGGTACTCGCTATTACTGCCGCGGCTGCTATTGCTGCTGCAGCCCGCTGTTGCTACACCGCAGCTGCTATGCCACGCCAGTGGTGTAGGAATAATGACTGATCACGCTTCCACTGTCGGCAACAGCGTCAACTCGTGGTGGTTGCGTGGTGATGTTGCTGCTACGAACGTCTTGTCATTGTCTTTGCTGCTGTTGTGTAATCTTGTGGGTCCCAAGACTTTGGCTACAACTTTGAATCTCACTGTGGATGCCAATGCTACATCTCTACTGTGCAGCTCAGTGAGAGGAGACTTGCTGCTATGATACCATGAGAAAGTGCAAGGAAGCTTCCTAGCCTTGCTGCCACTGACGAGGTAACATTATCCAGACAGCTTACTCACTAGCAAGAGAGCAGGTACAAGGAGCAACAAAAGTTGGACTAGATAGACACACAACGCCTCATAAGTTTCAATAGCTTAGCATACAAAGAGGTCTGAAAACTGACAGGCATAAATACCTGCCATGGCATAGGACGGGTGATGCACACGGCAGTGTCAGTTTGTCCTATAATCGACTATAGCCAAAACTTTGGTCGTAACTCCATGCACAATCATCTGAATGCAGATTCGTCTGATCCTACATAGGCGGATGTAATGACTCGATACATGCATCAGTCAGCCTATGTCTGGTGGAATTAGAATACAAGATATGTGAATCGAGCTAAAAATCCAGTCTAACAAGAAAACTTGAGAGACTACAAAAAAATTGCACAATGTCTGGGCAAGTACTCCAAACGCCAAAGCATGCGTTTGGCAGCTGCTGGTAGATGGGACCACCAACCAATGGTGCTTTGGCACCAGCTAGGTCCACATCAAGGATCTACAAGAGCATGGACATGGCGGAGTGTTCGGAGTGAGATGTAGAAACAATTGAGGATGGCACCAGAGTAGGTCATTCCCACCGAAAGTTGCCAGACAGCTGGCATGCTGTCCAGGGTGCTCGTTGGGGCACAATGTAGTTTCTTTGTGAAGTCTCTAGAGTTCTGAATGGATTGGCTTTTGGGACCAGTTATCATATTTTTCATATTACATCCACCAATCAATGGGGGACCCATGCATGTGTGTACGCATGGATCGTCTACTACGCCCGGCTCAAGAATGTGCACCTGTAGGCTCAGACAGTGTCGCATTTGGAATACCATGCACAAAGTTACAGCAAAAGCACCATACTCATGGCCAGTTCTTGGACAAACTAACACTACCGCATACATCAGCGGTTGTGCGCCATGGCAGGTTTTTATGGTATGTGCTTGTCAATTGCCCTTCCTCGCTACACACTGCAACTATTGGAGCTTATGAGATGTTGCACGTCTCCTTGGTCCAAGCCTTCCTGTTTCAACCACTTTCTTGCATGCTAGTTCGTCAGTTGATTGGACACTGTCACCACGTCAGTAGCTACAAGACTAGAATTCTTCTTAGCATCTTTTCATGGTAACAGAGCAGTGAGGAAATCCTTGTTAAGCTAGACAATAGAGACGCAACAATGGCAATAGTAGTGAGAGTTACAGATACAGCCGTGGCCTTGGGAGGAACCACCAAGCCACGATGATCCGCCACTCCAGATTACAGTAGGAGATATGGCCTTGTGGTGACTGCTTTAGCTGCATCACTAAACGACCACCATGGGTGCAGCAATGGGTTGTCCAAACCTTTCCAGCAGCAGTCGGGGTACTTGATGTTGCTAAGAAGTCTGTGAAGTTTCCCACAAGATTCATTCAGATTGCACCTACCACCCCTTGAGATGCGTGAGAGGAGGAGGAATGTCCCAATTGACTACTGTTTTTGGTGTATCAGGGCTTGTTAGAAAGCCCTGGTGATAAGCTGTTCTTCACAACTACTCCTGTCCCATTTCGTGCCCTAAGAATTCTCAGATTTTGGACCGAGAAGAAAAATCCAACATTTTTTCCCTCCATTGACGTAAGAATCCTCAGTCACATCATCACTCCAAACTTCTTTCCACTTGGACAACCTTCATGCTGATGTGATCATTGTAGGTGATGATTTCATTACCTACAACAGTTGCCAGATTTTTGGCTGCAACATCAACTTATGCAAGATTATCAACTCTTCAAGAAATGGTAACGGTTCCTCATTCTTGCATCCGGACTCATAATGAGTGGTGCGCTAGGCACTGGCCCGTGACAAAGGCAAGGAACTGGAAGACCCCTCTTCTTCATCCTCTTTGGGTGTTGTGAACCCACGGTCATAGTTTCTAGCAATTGATGAGATTTGTTGGACATAGGATGAGATGCATAGCCAGCAGCAGTTTCAGACTGACGTGCTGCATGAGATCATCGACTTACGGCGACGGCACCCAGGGGCCTCACAGAAGATGCCTGGAGGAGCCACTGGGGCTTCACAATCAGCTCAGCACTCTACACCCTATCCAGTACAGGGACATAAGCATTCCTGCAGGGCTGCAATAATGCGCTATTTGGTACCGCGGTACTGAGTACCACGGTACACGTGTACCACGGTACTCACTACCGCGGTACCCCAGTTTTCTTGCAGGTTAGTACCGATAATGGTAAGTGTACCGCGTTACAGGAGTTACACAGAAAGAGCGGCGGTATAGGATGTGTACTGCGGTATACGGTACAACGCTGACGGTAAAATAAAATTAAAAAGAGTGTACCGTGGTACCACTTCCAATGACAGGACGACACCTACAAGTGCATGTAGGAAGTCTAAAATCTGTATTGTAGGTTGGGGAAATAGTAGACCCTAGACAAGAAAGCTCTTTTAGAAATAACTTACACCCCCCTTCCCAAAACGCTTTCCGACCGGGTGTTCTTTTTAAAGCAGGAGGGGCCGCACTTTATCTACCTTCACGTTGGGGCAACGCAGCTGCGGCAGTGCATCTTGATCAAGCGTAGCGCAAATATCGCCTGTGCGACACCTCACGACCTGCAAAAAAAAAAATGTACCAGTCGCTCAAATGTCCGCCACGCTCAAGGGTGACCTCCCGATCCCCATTCGGCTGGTCGTCATCTACTGGCATCCAACTGTTGTTGGCTTTCAGCCAATCGACCCCCTTTTCTTGGCACTCTTCTCATCGCCTGCAATGAACTCTTCAGCAGTCCATTCCTTTCCTTCTCATCTGCAAAAGTCCACTTCACTCAAGCCCCAGTTTGGAAACGATGGCACCGTTTTGGTGAGACCAACCTGCCGAGTGGATGTCGGTTTGCGAGGGCAGGTCAGAGAGTCAGAAATCTAGGCGTGAGAGAGATGACTATTTAAAAAATGGCTTAAAATCCTGTCTATTGTTCATTCTTTCAATCCCCCCTCACTCCGTTGTAACATGTTACCGCTACTGCAGCCATTGCATTTGTTTCATCACATGGTACCGCGGTATTGTACTGCGGTACAATACCGTAGTACTACTGAAGGGTACCTTGGCAGGTGAGTACCGATACCGTACCGGTAACGGAAAAAAAAAACTGCACCGCGGTACAATAACGCGCGTTACTGCGTTACCGGTAGTAATGTTAACAGTCCTGCACCCCTGTCACAGGTTGATACCTAGAATGAGGAGCTGGAGGAAAACTCATGTGAGGAGGAGATTTGCATTCTTTTGGAGCAGAATCATGAGCTCCATTGGGATTGCAACCTGCTACCCCAGTACCCTCTCGCCACAAGCATTAGTTGTGTTTCACGGTAGCATTTCTTCATGGTGGCTTTACACTTATTGGCGGTCTCCATATACCGCGTCCACCTTCTCCAGAGCCTGCGGTCATTCTCCCCATTGAATGGTGACCAAAGGACTTTGAGACACCTCCACCATGCTGTGACAACAGCGATGGCTTTGAATATTGGGAGACCCTGTAGCATGTATGGGCTGACTCTGTGGATGTCTGACCCTACTACCACAGCCAGTACCAAACGGCCGACGCTCATTAGGTCCTAGAAAATAGCAAGAGCAATACGCGGTATTGTTTATGCCATGCCACAAGAGACTTTGGTCGATTTTGCCCCTTCCCAGGTGAGGCCGGGACCAGGACCTTAGCAGGCACGCATCAGGGCTAGGAGAACCTGAGACTGCTTGCCACGGAGGTTGTGTCCCACTCCCCATGGTTGGACTGCATCCTCTGGCACTCCAGTGTCCCTTGGATTGCCACTCTCCTACTATATCCAGGCTGCATGGCCTCATGATGATGACTACTTCCCTGGAAAATGGTTTGGTGGTACCTGCTGTAGTGATCATTGCACTGTTGAGTGGGGTCTGGAGTAGACTATCTCCGATCTACTCCGTAATTGTATTAAGGAGGTGATTGATACTGTGATTCATGTTTGTCAAATAGATTTAGCCCTTTGTGGTACATCATTTGGGCAGATTCCGGAATGTGAACTTTATGCGAATATGGATTGAGCATTGGCAGTTCGAATTGCTTCCACGATGTGTGCAACCTTCATTCACGCATGTAGCTCAATTCATCCCCTTGGCATTGTTGCTATGTTTTGTGTTCTCCAGTCTTCTCGGGGTTTTTCATGCCTTCTATATCATCCATTCTGAAGCCACCAACCACACAGCATCCTGTCTTGTGTCCTTTGTCCTGCTTGGCCCTGTTGGCTCTGTTTGTTTCAGGTCATGAGCCAAGTGGCACATGCATCCTTTACTTTGGTGCTACCCATCACATGACCTTCTTTCATAGTGACTTTGTCGTGCTCGGTGCTGTTGCGTTTGTTCAGTAAGTCTGTACAAGATATGATTATTTGCTGCCTGTCCACAGAGTCAGCGTGGTGGGGTTTGATGGTCCATCTAGGCCCTTTCACATTTCTAATATGCTCTTTGTCCCTCCTCTTGACCTTAGCCTGCTCTCTGTTCATGCATGCACAAGGATAGTTCTCACTATTGAGCACTCTGCTGACTCTGCAACAGTGACTGATCTTGACACACATTTCATCATTCTTTGTGCATCCGCTATTCATGACCTATATTATGTATCTTGTTACACTCCCTCCGATTCTCCTCCTCCCGCTTCTACGTGTATGTTTATCACTAGTGTTCTCTCCCCTTAGCACGAGCGCTTGCTTCATAGCTGCATTTGCCATGTGACCTGAGACATGAATCAACTAGCCCTTGTTCATGACATTACTTCTTTCGAGAAGCCAACCTAGACCGATTGTCTTTTCTTTGTCCAAAATAAGATGCATTGCTGCACTTTCCCTAACTCTAATTCCCGGCAACCCTGTCCACTAGAGTTGGTCCACTCGGACCTCATTGGTCCCTTCGCTATCTATTCCCTCTCAGATTGGGGTTGATATGTTCCCACCCTGACCGATGAATGCACCTGGATGGGATGGGTCTATAGCCTCTACCACGAGAGTGATGCTATTCTGGCAGTTTGCATCTTGTTAGTGATGGCTAAGTGCTATTCTTGTCATAACCTTCACACGTTCCTCTCACATCATGGTGGCTATACTTGCTTCTAATTGAGTGATCCACGGCAAAGTTGTGGTTACAAGAAGCAGAAAAGGAGGAAGCTGTGGTGGAAGTTACAATAACTACAACCCAAAACATGGTGCTGATATCCTTGGATGTGGCCAAGAGGTACCTACCACGTGGTGCTCTAGTTTGTGTGGATTCAGAGAAAGAGAGTAAGGTAGTGGTAGGAGAAGGAGCAAAAGTAACAGCCTCATTGGCCTCAACATCTGATGTGTTTAGAACCATTCCAGAGGAGTTTGCATTCGGCAAGGAGGAGTTTGAAGGGATGTTTTACCAAAACATTACTCCAAAAATTCCCCCCACAATGCAACGTTGTTCATCAGGTAGACATGAAGCCGGAAAAAAAGATTGAAAATCTGACCAAACTGACCAGAAAATTAGACAAAAGACTTGACCAGGAGTTTACAAGGCCATACATGTCACCTATGCGGCATGTTTAATCACTTTTACAAAGAAGAGATGAATGCAGGTGTGCATGGACTACAAGGTGTTCAACGGCATCACCAGCAAGAACCACTACCCTCTTCAGCAAGCACAAGAAGTCTTGAACCAACTCGGAGGAGCAAGTATTCTCACCAAAAATGACCTATGAAGTGGCTAGCATCCAATCAATACATCTGATAAGGACATCGAGAAGACGGTGTTTGGCACTCGCTACGGACACTTCAAGTTCATGGTTATGTTTTTTGGACCAACGAATGCCTTGGGAGCATTTACGCCAGCCACAAACACCATTATTCAGCCAAACCTTGACTAATCTGTAGCACATTTACATTACATCATACAGGAGGAGCATGCTTGACATGTCCTTTAAATGAGAAATTTCCATGGGAAACCTCTCAGGGTGTGATTTTGGTCACCATTCAATCGAGTTTATGGGCCACACTATTCACAGCAGACAATGGATTGGAAGTGATTAGATCCGATGACTGGTTGGTCAACACCCATCAATGTTCGCGACATCCAAGTACTTTTGGGCTTCTTTGAATATTACCATCCTTTTATATGGAATGATGCTACATGTCAGTCCCTCTCTATCGTGACCTCACTTGTAAAAGTACTGGATGGAGTGTAGTAGAAGTCTAGAAGTAAGTGTTTAACTCTTTGAGAAATCTGTAACCTTGGCGCTAGCCTTGCAATTGGCAGATCCAATGGTAGAGTACATCATAGCCAGCACACGCATTTGACCAAGCAATGGGATCCGTTCTTCTCAAAGACAGGAATAGCGGAGAACAACCGGTGACATGTGTTTTGAGAAAGTTCCACGGACTGAAGTTGAACTATTCTGTGCATGACAATGATATGCTGATGGCCGAGCACAGAATCAGAAGTAATGGTACTTTCAATAATACCAATGATCTGTCGTTTACACTGATCACTACGCACTAAGATATCTCAAGACCCAGCCAAATCTTAGTCATTGGCAAACTCAATTGATAGAGTTCCTTGATTCTAACTTTGACTACGACGTCAAGTACGAGCCTGGAAAACCAAATCTAGCGGATGCAATGAGACGACAACCGGATTCAATCGCTGGGATTGGCACACTACTCTTTGAAGCAGACCCATGTTTTACGAGAATTTTTGTGAAGGAATACAATGATTTTGATGGGTAACAAGATTGAAAGCTTTGGTTCAACCAACCATATTGGCAATGGTGATTCATAAACCAAGGAAAAGTACCTTTTTTTTTTTCAAACTCTATATCACGTGATTTTGAAGGGTTGTAGTGATGTAAGTCCAGGTAGACAAATCACAGAGGACAGGACGATAGATTTGTTCACAAAGTACTATTGTTTGGACAAGATGTAAACCAAAATCATAATAATTGTAGCACGTATGGCATGTGTGACACCAGAAGTTAAGACGAACCGAATCCCCGGGATTTCTTCAACCACTACTGATACCCAAAGAACCATGGTCGGACATATCCATGGACTTGTGTCAGGTTTTCTCCTCACACAAGAAGGATTTGTAGCAATCAGTGTGGTGGCCGGCTGGTTCCCAAAGATGTCACACTTCATTCCAATGGCAACAGCTTTCAAAACCAAGGCAACAACGTAGCTGTTCTTGAGTATTGTCTCTGGACTACACGCCAATCCCTCCTCCATCACAAGAAGCAGAGATAGGAATTCCACAAGCATGTTTTGGCGGGATCTAATGACTCTCTACAGAAAACAAAACCAGCAATCAACAGCCTTCCAATCCCAGACAAAGGAGGGGACTGAGCATCAAAATGAGGCACTTCAACCACTACCCCAAACGTTGTGTGAACCACATGGCACTATCTGGTGGTCAAGTTGCTGACAGCTGAGCTTGCATGCAACTGTGTGTCTTGCAAAATGACAGGAAATTTCTATTTGAGGTGTTCCATGAAAACCTACACACAACTCTGGCAAGTCTGCAGAGTTTGGGCAACATAACAGTAGTAAAACTTCAACAGCGAGACTTGTAAACAATCTAGGATGAGACTTGCCACATGCTCACAAAGATCCAAGAAGCAATCGACAAGCATTAGATTCATCAGATGCACACTGGGTTTGATGTTGTTGATCCTTTCCTACTCAGCTCCGCAAACACCAGATTGCAAGGACAAAATTATGAGAGGCTCAAACCTAAATGGTTGGGGCTGTTTGCAATAAAAGAGATGCGGAAACCTGTCTTCACCAAGGTCCACCTCCCTGAAAGCATAGCTATGCACCCGGTGTGTGACATCAGCTGATTTGAAGTCTACAAGGACCCACGTGAGCACTTGCCTGGCAGATATGTCCCCTCTCCAGCATAATCCATGCCCCTTTTTAAGTACTTAAGGGCACGCAATACATTGTGAATTTTTTCTTGGACACCACTGATGGGGAAAAGTGAAAATGTATCTCGTCAAGTGGCAGGGATAAAGTGCACTTAAGGGCACGCAATACTCTAGGACATATGTCAAAAGAATGGTGGCTATTCTAACTGGAATTGACCTACAACTTACAATGCACCAAGAACGTGTGGCAAACAAAGGGGGATGTGTTATGTCCTTGAACTCTACGCGTGGAAATTTATGTCCTTCATTCTAGGGCCCACTATGCATTGACCTCTGGATTTGTATGCCATTTCCCTTGGAATAGTTTGGCCACCTGTCCCAATCCCTGGTGTGCAGTTCCAGAAGGTTCTAAGAGGTTCAACTACCTTCAAAAATGTCTACAGAACTACCACAGAATGTATCAATAATTTGTATAGTTCGGTTGATTTCTTGATGGCGCTAGAATTTTTGTAAAGATGGACCGTGATAGTACCAAAGCCCCCCAAATTCTTGGCAGAGTTTCTTGAAGCAGCCTCGCATTACATAGCGACACATGCTTCACTAGACTTGACTATTTAAGACCCCAAGTATGTCCTATTCTTCTTTTGCCATTGTTTTTGTATGCCAGAAAGCAATGAGATACCATGCTTTGCAAGGAATTCATCATTCTAGTTTTTTTTTAAGATATAAAAGCTATTATTTAGGCATAAAAACTGGTTTTGTATCATTTATGATTTCCTTTTTGATCAAATTGGTCTTCATTTTCCTTTTCATATTCAATGAAATATCCAGGTCACATCCGTTGACAAAAGGCAAATTCAATGAATGTTATCGCAGCACGAAATTAGGAGCATGTTGTGTCGGTGACCGAATGTGCGAGTTGTATCGCATAGGGTCCATCGTGATGCATAGGGTGGATTTTGCATGTATCCATTGGCCGGTAACTCGCCTTGAGCAGGGTTTAGGAGGGTTTCGAGTTTGGCAGGAGGGTTCATGGGGATGTCAAAGGGGACTGACACACATCTTTTAGCCTCGGCTGACTTTGAACGCACACAAGTGAGCCTTCAAAGTCATCCAAGGAGGGTTGAGCTCGCGTCGCCGGGTCAATGACAAATGTTACGTACTTGTGATTCATCAATTCTGGTCCATCCTCATCACAAGCCGGCTGAGCCGCCATACAAGCATCATCATGGGGAATAGACACAGTTGGACAAGCTATCTGGAGACAATCTGATTGTGACAACACACTCGCACCTCCCCATGTGCAAAGTGCCAAAAACTGACAAAGCTCTACGATTATGCATTCTCAAGGATCCATGCCTCTGGCATCTCTCTGAGTAGTAAATGGCTTAGTTGTTGTCACGGTCATCGACCTGCATCTGAGGTGCCATGAGACATCTGCTGGGCGTGCGCAGCCTGGAGGCCACTTGTGATCTAGCTCCAGTCCAAGGGCTGCTCGTACTCCTTGTATAAATGAGTGTCATTGCAGTTGTAGCAAGGGAAAGAGCATCCATTGCCACTACTCATCGGCTACTACTGGTGCTACTGCTACTGATGATGATGCCCTTTATCATGTTTCTTTTTCACCTTCTTCCCATGTGTGGCGGTGGCCACACCCTGAGCTGATGTGGGCGGGGAAGGGAGAGAAAGAAGAAGTGGAGGAGGAGGAACTGAGAGTAAGATGTGTCGTTGGGGATTCAATCCTCATCGCTGCCAAGGGGCTCACATGATGCACTTGAGTAGAGTCCCTGGCCCCCACCTGCTCTGGAGGAAGTAACTCAAGGGACCATGAGAACTCAGCTAGGGCAAGTTGATAGAAGTGAAGAGGTTGGGTGTACTCCATGTAAAGAGGTCGGGTGTACTCCATGTGCTTATTGAGATTTCCATCGACATCGCATGGTGCCAGTATGTTGCTGTTGACTTTAACTCTCCTTGGCAAGGGGAGTGGAACTCCTTAAGGTAGGTAATCCTCGTCGTGTATGTCAATGTAACAAACAAGGTGAGGTCCAATTCCCAACTGTGAAGAGGATCAGCCCCTTCACCCGTCCCACATGCACCTAGGAAAGGGCAGAGGTCCAGGACCGTTGCATTGTAAATGGCATAGAGCAGACCGAGCATGGCCCTTGCTACTTTCTTGAGTCTGGCGGGTGTCAGTGATCTCGTACTGGCTGAGGTAATTGGGCCAAATCCCCTCTGCATCAGCAATCACGTGGAAAAATGCTTCCCAACAGTCGAACCTAGTCTCGAATTCCTTCGTTTGCCACACTGTGGGGAGGGCAACTTCAAGCACTGGTGCAAGCACCCGGGGATAGGCAGCCCGTCAAAGGAGAGGCCAGTCACCCGTATCAAGGGAGTCTGACATGCTTATGCCACTGATGCACTCGCGGGTTTGCATTATGGACCGAGGTACAAGCTATCCAAATGTGTGTGGATCTTGCATGTCTATGCAGCGACATGAATCCTCCTCCTCAGATTCCTGTTACGCCTGGCAAAGCCAAAGGATGTTGCCGGCTGCCCCTACGATGTAGATCCTCCTACACAAGGTGGTGTCTGCTACAATCCTAGCAAGCTCTGCAAAAATGTCTAGATGTCCTAGAGGGTGGCGAATTGCTCCCGCTCCTGGCCCCTAATCTAATCTAATCTCATCTTGCACCTGCCGCAACTCGTCAATTGCTCAAGTGAGTGGGCTCGATGAGATTGACAAGGGTTTGGAGCCAAAGGCATGAGTTGGCTCCTTTTTCTTATCACTGTTTGGCTCCATGTAGTCACTCATTATGGGTCCAAAAGGCAAGGTTGTTCAAATGAAGAGACGTTAGAATTTTTCGATGAGTTGGGATGCAACAAGGAGTAACATTTTGATGTATAAATGCTGACAACATCACTTCTAATGATGACATCTGATTTTTTTTTAGGTGTAAAAGGCACTGAAAAAGATAGCGCACTTCATGCAAGAAAAGCTGACGGCTCCTTGTTTTTACTCGTACAAAGTTTGTGAGGCTGTTGAGAGGGGGTTGACCACATTGTCCCTTACCCACTTCTCGGTAAAGGTTGCGTAGACCTACACAGATTCTACGTAATTGCACAGTACTGTTGCTGTGTAGCACTGCTGTGCAGTAGTAAAAAGTTGAAACGATTGTGCAACAGCTATGCTGCACAAGAAAGCAATAGCAATTACTGTTGTTGCAAGATTGAATCTGCTACACTCGCTGCCACTACTACTACATTGATCTAGTTGCTACTACTGTTGCGGTGCTCCCATAGCATTTCCACTACTACTGGTGCTGTTGTCGTTGCAGGTAATGCAATGCTGCTATAACAGCAATACAAAAATCTAGCTCTTATAGAAAAACTGTTGAGCACCCTAGAAAGCTTCCAGGATTTCATGGAAGCTATGTGACTGCTGCTAGTGCATGGGGTCACCACCTGTCCGTGATCTGATGCCATCTGGGTCTGCAACAGGGATTTGTACGATTATGGACACAACCAATTGGTCAGAACAAGCTATAAAAATGGATGTGGTGAACTCACATGTTAACACAAGGCATGTCCTCATAGAAGTATAATCCCATGAAGAAGTCAACTGAAATCTATTGAAACATTGACACCTATGGAAAGTGGTTGAACCTCTTAGGTTCTTCTAGAATTGAACATTTGAAGTTGGAAAAGGTGGTCAAAATGTTATTGGCTCAGAGGTCTATTAGCGGTGGGCCACAAATGTAAGGACTGAGATGCCCATGTGCGTGTTTTAGTGACTCTTTTCTGTCCAGGAAGTAACGCTGGCTTCCTTAAGGAAGCAAAGATAATGGAAAGTTTTGGGTTAAAAGTACAGTTTCTTATGCTCTCCGTTGTGAGAATAGATGCAGACTACTGCACCAATAATGTTGTAGAGAGGATGTTACATACCAGATGCATACGAGTTCCTTATCTTTCAAGGTGGACACTTATATCATCACACAAATGGCCCACCGTGCGCCGAGATCCCGATTTCCGCTCCAATGGTTGAGGACAATTCAGCCAACTACCCTCACCCTCCGGCGTTCCTTTTTGCACGTTCTGACAACTTTGACCACTTTCGAGAATCTTCGACAAAAGTGTCACGATCTTTTGGTCAACTTCTTGACACATTGAGATGTATTGAGAGTTGTAAAGATACATCTCGCATCTTTGCCTTCAGTCTTTGAAGCCACCCAATTCGTTGGCGGAGCTTATTGATCCGACCACTCACAACGTGACCCCGCACGCGTCACTCGACAATTGACTCAACGACCCCGACTACATCTCATTTGTAACTCGGCACTTCTATGTATGTGTTCAATCGTTTTGACACTTTGCATCAAGCTCTTAGCAGCCAGTTGACCGGGCCACCCACACGAGTGGCTCGATGTGGGGCCCGGCCACCACCCCAGGGTCGAATCAAACCGGTCGGCAAAAGCCGCCGTGGTCTCTCACACCTCGGAGCGACCGAGAGTGTGGCCCCGTAGGATCGGCAACCCGGTGTAATAAGCTGCATAACTAGCACAGCGTGCACATCAGTCAAACAAAGAACCAAATCGACCACGGGCGTATGTGGACGCATGCATCTCTCAAGTATATTCACTCATTTTTTAGCCATGGGACAGCTTATCACTACATGATGAAATCAGCAGGCATGCTCTCTGGAAGAACTGAGCATGGCTGAGCTCACTCCAATCTTGCACCCGGTTGAGACGCCAATGATGCGTGACCCGCAATGTGTGCTCCTTGAGCTTTGTATCAGCTCAGTCACCTGCAGTAATGGTGTGTGTAAATGAATGGAGTCAAGAGGTCACTTGCGTGTTTGATTGACACAACCAACACATAGCACACTCATGCTCACACAACAACATCCCAAGACGAAAACGTAAGAGTGATGTTCCTTTGCACCACAACACGGTGTTGCTCACTACCAACTCAATGAACGGCAAACGGTGAAGGAACAGTAAATGAAGTGTCAGAAGAATGCAACGAGTAGAGACGGCAATGGCAGAGGCAGGCAGAAGCACTGAGGTATGTTGGGTCACGGCAGATGGATGACGGCTGCAAAGAGATGTGAGACTGCGCAAGAAGTTAGTCGCAGGAGCTCGAAGGGGAGTGGTGAACTGAGTAGAGCTGTGTGGTAGAGAGTCATCATATGACAGAAAGTCAAGGCAGCGCGAGAGTGATGGGCTGCTGTGTGCTGAGTGAAGGAACGAGAATGATGGAGCAAGTGGTCAAGAGCTAAGAGTGGATGGCGAGAGGAGACTGAGCGAAGGGCGAGCAGGGCGAAGACACGGCGGCGAAGCTGCAGAACCAAAGAGGGAACGGAATGAAATGAACTGTTCTGGTTATCTTGGGAGGGAATGAACATCCTCCATATATGCAACAGAACATGACAAAAACACATTTGCAACGGCTTCTTCTGCGCTAGCCGGACGCGCTTGCGGCACTCCCGCTTATTAGGTGATCACTCGGTAGAGAGTCCGTTGAACGGTCGATGACCGTCAACGGCTAGTCGGAGTTATGTCCAAGATGGTTCTGGCCGGAGCTGAACCTTTATTGAGAGTGCTCGGAATATCCGAGCGAGGAGAGTTGATGTGGTCATCTTCTGGATTTTGACAGCCCCCGTGAAGATGACCACCATTGGGAGGAACTTGAGACATGGCCAACCGTTGTGGACTTCTGGTGAAGAGGTGCTGGTGTAGGTGGCCTTGGCGGCAGTGTTGCTCAATGGTTCTAAGGACTTGGTGCAATGTGTCTTCGCCAGGAAGGTAAGCATCCTGGATGTCATGACATGTAGTGTCAGTGGAGAGGTACAGGATTCTGAGTATCAGCTCCTCTACTTGGAACCAAATATCCCAGTAGAGTTCCAGGGATTCAGTAGTGGGGAAATGAGCCTGAGTGTGTCCAACGAAGGGGCCAAAGTGCAGTACATCTTCCAGAGAGCTGTTGCCGGGGATGGTGCAGTGAAGCACACTTTGCCAGAGGTGGTTTCAGCTCGTGTAGTTTTGTCGCCCTTGATCGTTGAGGTGAAGGACAAAGGAGGTGGGAATGAGAGGAATGATGAGAGAGAGAGCCTCAAAGACTCTGGATGTCATGTTGGACAAAGAAGGGAGATAGTCACGGGTTGAGGAGGAATACAGAGGTTAACCAGGTAGATCCTTGTGTTGCGTGAATGACGAAGGTAGATGATGACAGGAGGTGGATTTGATGGTTGGCGAGATAGACGGAGGGATGGAACCACGTGCGTGCCGGAAGTTTCGGCGTGGGTGCATGTCGTCGCGGAACGGGCGATGTCACCGAGCGGATCCTCGTGCCGAGCGGATGATCAGAATTGATGGCAGGCGGCAGAACGACGTTGATGGAGTGGGCGCAGGGACAAAACCACGTACGCTGCTGCTTTTTAAAGGAGTAGAATGTGGCAAGGGGAAGGCAAAAGCCGACGCGCCACGAGAAATCTGCTACCGGCGTGGGTGCAGGCTGCTGCAAAGCGGGCAGCTAGCTCGTGCAGGACCTTGTGCTGGTGGCAGATGCTGAAGATTTGCTGACGAGGAAGGAAAAAGCTGCTGATGGAGGATTGTGGGCGCAGGGGCGAGCCGCGTGCACTGAGGAAGTTTGCTGCATGGGCGCAGGTCGTCGCAACACAAGTGATACAACCGGGCGGATCCTTGTGCCGAGCAAGCGATGATACTGAAAGCGGCTGATTGGTCTAGATGAGGTGGGCACAGGGGCAAAACCTTGTGTGCTGTGAATGATGCTGAAGACGATGACAAAATTGAGAACGATGATGATGAAGCAGATGAGGCCGACGGGGGCAGAGAGAGGAGGAGGCTGAGGCTGATGATGAAGTAAGGAGGAAGATGTAGAGGATGCTAACGCTGAGAAGGTCGATGCGTAGTGGAGGTAGACGAAGAAGAATTCCGGAGTTGAGGGTGCTGAGCGGAGAAGCGGTGGCCTGAGAAGGTGCAGATGATGAAGACGAAGCAGGTGGTGGCAAAGGCTGATGCGGCAGAAAGGTCTTTTGATGTTAGGAGAGTGATGGCTTGTGCTCCCAGTTGGCCCTATGTATGGGCAGGAAGACTGGTGGTGTCCGATATCCTGTCAGAAAAAAGGATGAGTCCTGCAGCGGGAGAGGTCCGAGAGATGCAGAGGTGTATGCAAATGTCAGGAGAGTGACGGCTTGTTCCCCAGTTAGCCCGAGACCGACAGGCAGGAAGACTGGTGGTGTCTGATGTCCTGATGGCGGCCAGTCCTCTGCTGCTGATCAGGTTCCTGAGGGGTAGTGCGAGAGGGCGGCTCAAGAGGATGATGTATACTGGAAAAGGAGATGACTGCAGATGGTGAGGAAAGTGCTGATGAAGCTGATTTGCGGCGAATGCAGGGGCTGGGGAGGGTACAACAGAGAAGGCACTGCAGGAGGCGAAGGAGGCAACAAGCAGGTGAAGCAGGGTGGATCTGCAGAGAGGTGAGCTGAGAGAAATGCACATTGAGGAGAGAGGGGATCGAAGATGATGGGAAGCTTCCGGGAAGATGTTGGCAGAGGGTGGCTCAAGAGCTCCTTTGAGCTGCTGGCGGGGACAAGTGCCGGACGTTGCCACGGCCATGTGATCAGACGCAGGGCTTAGTTACGGCGACAAGAGCCACCAAGGCTTCAAGGAGCGATCGGAGCGTGGTTGCTGATGTCAGCTGTGACGGATGTCGAGAGAGCACAGGAAGGCGATGATTGGGGTGGCAAAGCTGGGATTTGGTTAGGAGGCTCCAGGCAATGTTGCACGAAGCTCTGATACTATGTCAGAATAATGAAACGAGTAGAGACGGCAATGGCAGAGCCAGGCAAAAGCAGTGAGGTATGTTGGGTCACGGCAGATGGATGACGGGTGCAAAGAGATGTGAGACTGTGCAAGAAGTTAGTTGTAGGATCTCGAAGGGGAGTGGTGAACTGAGTAGAGCTGCGTGGTAGACAGTCATCAGATGAGAGAAAGTTGAGGCAGAGCGAGAGTGATGGGCTGCTGAGTGCTAAGCAAAGGAACGAGAATGATGGAGCGAGAGGTCAAGTGCTGAGAGTGGATGGTGAGAGGAGACTGAGCGAAGGGCAAGCAGGGCAAAGACACGGCGGCGAAGCCGCGGAACCAAAGAGGGAACAGAATGAAGAGAACTGTTATGGTTATCTTGGGAGGGAATGAACATCCTCCATATATGCAACAGAACAGGACAAAAACACATCAGCAACGGTTTCTTCTGCGCTAGCCGGATGCGCTTGCGGCACTCTCGCTTATTTTGGGATCACTCGGTAGAGAGTCCCTTGGCCGGTCGATGACCGTCAATGGCTAGTCGGAATTATGATTGAGGTGGTTCTGGCCGGAGCTAAACCTTTATTGAGAGTGCTCGGAATATCCGAGCGAAGAGAGTTAAATTGGTCATCTTCTGGGTTCTGACACTAAGGTCAAAACCAGTCAAGGGAAAAGAGTGACAAGACAGTGAGCTGTTAACGGTCGCACAGCGAGGGGGAGCAAGTGAACGAGAAGCTGACTCGCTATCGCTCCCTACCCTCCAGCGTGGTGGGATTTGAACCCCACCCATCCATTTTCCGCACAACGTCTCCATTTAGCTGCAAGCAAGAATAAAAAACCGACAGCATTCTAACTGCATGGACTGCTATAGCCTCACCACGAGGCCAAAACAGACATCGAAGAAAGTGCGACGACCAGCAAAATACAAGCTACACTATCAGAGTCACTGGCACATGCTTGGATAACCTGCATGTCATCCAAACACATTGGGATGGCGCCTCAGACGGGAAACCACCGAGAGCATGTCTGATAAGGCTCGGCGTTCGAGATTGAGCGAGAATCGCGATCTCATCTTGACCATTTCGAGACTAAGAATGAGATTCTCAATCTGGAAGTTTGAGATTGAGAAAATCTCAATCTTGAACTATACTCCATGCTCAAATCTCATTCTCATATCGATCTCTAAGTTCAATGGCGACATTTTTACAGTCTCAAATCTTCGAACGGGGGAGTGACCATATATCCACAGAATTCCCAATAGATCTGATATTCCCAGTAACCGCTCTTTAACAACGCCATATCCACCAGTTTTGCACTTCAAGCCTGATATACCCACGTGTCGTAAAAAAGCAACGAGGTGTCCAGAAAAAGAGCACACGAATGCCATGTTGACGCTACATAAAATGCAGCATCGGACTGCTCACGTCATCATTGTACTCAAACAATCACAAACCCCAAATTTTAGTTGTTTGTGATTGTTCGAGGGAGGGGTTTGCATGGGGTTTACAAGGGGGGTCCGAGACACCTCATGTGTTGAAAGGGAACTTGCTGGGGCCCGCGGTAGCGGGGCCCAGCAAGTGCACGCACCAAAGAAAAACCCTCAACCCTGAATGTGATTCGGAGTTCGGTTTGAAAGTAGTTTGCACGTAAAAGAGGTAAGGTTTGCGAGCCCGTCAAAAAGAAAAGGAAAAAAGGGGTCGATTGCAATCTTGCAAGGGAGCGAGAGTTGCTCGATTGCTACTCTCGCTCCCTTGCAAGATCGCGACCTCGCAAGGGAGCGAGACTTGCGATCGAGCAATTCTCGCTCAATCGAGGAGGGTTACATGACCCTCCTTGCCATGCTCGATCAGCGACGCATGTCGCTGATCAAGCATGGCGAGCGAGCTGGATACTGTGTTCCTGTTTTTTAATGTGCTGGATATGGCAGGCATAAAAACTCGCTCGTGGAAATGGCAGGGTCAATCCTTTGCGCGCGTGGATATGCTAGCCATTTCATCCATTTTCTAATGTGCACTTAAATTTTGCTACGCTAAAAATGACGTCATACATGCATACACACACGTGGTCACTATGGATATCTAGCTTACGGTAAATCACTAATGGGGATCACGTAGTGAAACAAATTCCATGTAGAAGATTGTTCATCCCCTTGCAAAGAACAGTTCATCGCGACACACTAGACCTGTCGGTCCCATATTCGCTGGAATCGTTGCAAAACTTGACGCGAAAATTTTCTCTGACATCTGGCATTCGAGTGGGTTGCCTGGTGCGCTTCGTACCTGAAGATACTCCTGCCACGTGTGAATCCCATAAGTCCTTGATTTCACAATGGCAGCATACCTCGCTAGGTCGCATTCTGATGTGCGCGAGTTGGAGACGAAGCAAGACAAGACGAGATCAATCTCATCTTAAATGTTTTGTGTTGCCCCAAATCCCAATCTCGTCTCAAAGTGTTCTAAGACAATCTCGATCTCGTCTATAAGTGCGAGATTAATTCAAGATTTTGATATTTTGAGAATTTCTAAAGTTCCAAGATGTGATCAATCTCAAACGTCGAGCAACAGCAACACAACTGATATAGAAGAGATCACTCATCTGTGACCACCACGCAGTCGACAGTGGCAACCCACACGTCAGGTACCTGCACGAGCATGGACGTGAGCCGAGGGGTAACCGTAAGCTGTGGAAACACAACAACACTACCCCATGACCGGAGGGCGAACATGTCCATGAACGTACAGGCACTTGACAATATAGAGGAAAATGGGCACGGACTGAAAGTACAGAGACACCACAATGCGAGCAACAGCAACGCAGCTGATATAGAAGAGATCAACCAGCATCGGGGGCAAGGCAAAGTCAAATGGAACATGCGGCCACAAGAAGCTTCGAGCGACCCAGTGCCTTTGTCAAGAAACGAGTGTGCTGCACACCCATACCCACCTAAATGACCTGAACCTCGCCGCGATCCACAAGGTCACGGATGTAGTGGTACTCAACATTGATGTGTTTGGTACGTGCATGGAACACACCTGAGTTCTCTGCGATGGCCTTTGTGCTCTCATTGTCACTCTGCATCACGACGGGGAGCATGGACTGAAGCAACTCACGCAACATACGTACCAGCCACACACTCTCAGCAGCACCGGCGCCCAGCACCACGTACTCTGCCTTGGCGGTGCTGTGAGCAAGACATCCCTGTTTGCTGCTGTGCCACGAGACAGCGGTATCACTGATGAGAAAGATGTAGCCAGTACGACTCTTGCCATCAGAATCCAGGCTCAGTCACTGTCTCTGTAGCCATCTAGAACGACCGAGACCTGTCTGCAATGGCGGAGGTCGGTGCGCGCGGTGGACACGACATAGCGCACGTACCGGACTGCTGCCTCAATAACTCGCCTACGTGGGGCAGTTTGACAGTGAAGGCACTGTCGGGGCGCGTCGTTGTGGCCATGTACATGAGGGAGCCGATGAATCGGAGGTACAGAGTCATGTTGACCAGCTCCCCCAGCTCTGCTGGGTTGTCCACCTCCAGGGCAGCCTGCCCGTCGGGTGTGAGGGGAGTGACGTAGTACGGATGGCAGCAAGAAGATTAGCAAAGCGCTCCCCCAAAGTGAGGACATATCGTGAATGATGGACAAGGAGAGTCCGTCGTGTGAGATCACGCACGACCTCCATGCCCAAGAAGACAGAGGCCTCACCAAGGTCCTTCATCTTGTAGGCCGCACGCAGAACAACCTTGGCCGCCTCGACACCCTCCAACTGTGGGGACACAATCAGGAGGTCGTCCACATAGACGAGGATGGCTGTCAGAGGCGCAGGAGCTTGTGAGATAAAGAGAGATGGATCCGCATAACTCTGGAAATACCTAGCTCGCTGAAGCGTGACTGTGATTTCCCAAATTCTGAAACTGTGTTGTGCCTCGCAACTCATACATGTTCACCATCTACGCTCTGTTCGGCATAACACTTAGTGTCAGAACGCAGAAGTGCTGGAGAGGCATCTGACTACTTTACCCACCCAGAGGACCACCTCGCACAAGCCGTCAATACATCTCTCACGTCAAGACTTCACAAACTGCATGACTATGGCATGAAGCAATGAAGTGCCTTTGGCGATGAATTCAGCGATGGAGGAGCAGAACGTGCCTATGCACACAAACTCTGAAGCGGTAGCGAATGCTGGCGTGGCAGGCTATGCGGCAGCTGGATCAACCTCGACGGCTCCGACGACCAATCCGGTCACGGATCTGATGGCGGTAAACAAGCCGCCCCTACTGACAGCCTCAACATCTGCAGCATGAACGACAGGTGGCACCGGACGATAGGCATGGATAAACGAGGACCAGGTGAATTGTATTTCCACGCTTGAGGGGATCAACACCCATCTGCTCCAACAACTCAACGTCTGAATGGAGGTTCTCTGCAATGCGAGTGCACGAGAGGCGGTGCTTGCTAAGAGAAACAACCAACTCTAAAATGAACCCAAGTTTTGTCCTACCCCACCAGAACTGTTTGATCCTACAGATACCAAAGGACCAATGGTTCCAATGTGGCTGACGAGCAAGGAGGTGTACTTCACCACTGCTGGGGTCAACGACGATTGGAAAAAAATTGACCTCGTGGCCGCGCTACTGTGTGGCACTGCATTGATTTGGTAGTCTGGCCTAAAGGCCATCCAATGGCAGCAGGAGACAGGCGGAGCCTCATCAACGGCCAACGGTGCCTGTCTTGCAAAGTCAACCTTAGGTGTTATACCCTTGGAGTAGATCGACCCATAGTGGCAAGACACGCTGATGCCACCAATTGACGAGAGTGAATTCTTGCACGTGATGCTTACATGTTTTGGACGACTAAATAAGAAGTCCGACGCTTTGTACAAAATTCAGCGTCTCTGTCAGCAGTCCAGCGTGACAGAATACATGTGGAGATTCCAAAAGATAATCACGAGGGCATACATTGTCCCTGATAAAGTTCGTTTATACTTCAACAACGGCCTTAAACGTGACATCCGGCAAGCAAACGCCATCTTTGGCATCCAAAGAAACTTACCACGGATGATTTCAACAGCATAAAGGATCGACAATTCCGACTATAACACTTGGATCCAGGAATCCTATGGCTAGCAACCTCGCACCCACATTTACCATGGAAACAGAAAAAGCCAAACAAGGGGCTCCTTGACTCCAATGGAAGTGGAAACCGTTGACTAGAGAGACACACGTACCTGCTATAGTTGCAAACATTCAGGCATATTGCTCAAAACTGTCAAAGCAAGCAGCAAGCCAAAAAGGTGGGGAAGTCATAGAAAATTGAGTCGGGAAACGGCAAGGGGTAGGACTGAAAGGCGCAACTCTTGTTAGAGATGAGGGAACTGCGCCAAACGATTGTCCATCTGAATGACTCACGATTCCGCAAAGGGTTTCTAAGATCACTAAGTTTGGCAAGGGGTATGAGGACGACCAACCAGCAATAGTGCCAAGAATGCTACCCCAAGGTTCAAGAGTCACAAAACGGTACTATTGGATGGAGGGGCCTCTCACAGTTTTGTGAGAAACTATGTGGTTCAAACGCGAGGTTTGCAGACCAAACCGAGGGTTTTTGAAGGAAAAACCGTCGGCAGAAGATTGTAGATACGGAGACTCATAGAACCAATACAACTCCAAGTGGCAGACTTGTGGGATACAACATCGTAGAGGTCATGTCCAATGAGTGATCACAAAATCATTCTCGGATGTACTTTCCTGTCCCGCACAATCCGCAAATGCACAGCAATAGTGGCGACGTCTATGTGGAAGTAAACAACGCCAAGCGACAACGTTTGCACGTGGGGTGGAAGATGACAGCGGAAGCAGCAGAGGCAACAACAGCAAAGGAAGTCGCTAATAAGAAGCGACAACGAGCGCAGCCAATACCGCTCAACATGGCCGAGGATTGTATCCAACAAGGGGCTCGTGTGTGGCTTGTACATCTCGAGCCAATGGAGGAAGCGAAAGTGGCAGCAGCTGACTCATTGGTCCCATCAACCTCATGAGCCTCATTGGCCTCATTGGCATCAACCAAGTTCGCGATGGTTACCAAGGAGTTTGCATCTCTCATCGCAGAATTTGTGGACGTCTTCCCCGATGAACTCCCAAAAGCCTTACCACCTCAACGTGACATTGAGCATTGCATCAGTCTGAAACCGGGCAGCGGACCCACAGTTTGAGGAGCCTATTAGATGAGCTATCATGGACTAACCAAGCTAAAAAAGCAACTCGGCGAGACTCAAGGGTTCATCCGCCCATCCACGTCACCATACGCAGAACCAGTACTGTTTGTGAAAAATAAAAATAGTGAAATGCATATGAGCGTGGACTACCGGCGTTGAACGATTGCACCATCAAGAACCGCTACCCTCTTACTCAAGCCAACAAATTTTTCTACCAACTCCAAGGAGCTCAAATTTTCACCAAGATCAACCTACGCATCAGCTGTCACCAGATCCGCATGGCAGACGCTGACATAAAAAAACCAGTATTCCGAGCACGCTATGGGCATTTTGAGTTCATGGTCATGTCGTTTGGACTCATGAATTTCCCGGCGACGTTCATGGCGGCGATGAACAATATTTTCTTCCAATACCTTGATGATCTTATCGTGGTTTATCTTGACAACATTATGGTGTACAGTCGTACCCCGGAGGACCATGATGGACATCTCCAAAAAGTTTATGAATTTCCACAAAGAGAGAATTTCTTCAAAGAACTATTTAAGTGAAACTTCATTTGCTATTCTATCCCATTATTTGATCACGTCCTCAATGACGGATGGCTCACCATGGATCCAAAAATGTGGCAGCAATCGTTGATTCACCAACACCAACCAATGTCCGAGATGTCCAAATTCTCCTCGACTTCTCCATTACTACCGAAAATTTGTACGGGATTACATCCGAGTGTCAGCATCTCTCTCTGATCTCACTGAAAAAAATGAGTGGCGTTGGGAAAATTGCGAACATGAAGTGTTCACTGCTTGGCACAACACTTTGGTGCCAGCCCTACGATTAGCCGATCCAACAATTGACTATGTCATGGCTACAAACGCCTTTGATTGAGCCATTGGTGCGGTTCTCCTACAGGATCACAGTAGCGGAGATCAATCGGTCACGTACATGTCACGGAAGTTGCGAGGACTGGAACTCAACTACGCCGTACACCTAAAGGAGATGCTAGTGGTCATACATGCATTTAAGACATGACGGTCTTATCTTGAATGTTGTCGATGCGTAATATGTACCGACAATCACGCACTCAAATATTTGAAGATGCAACCGAACCTAAGTTGGTGTCAAACTCGATGGATGAAGTTTCTTGAATCTGGGTTCAACTACAATATTGAGTATCGGCAGGGCAAAGCCAACCATGCAGACGCACTCAGCCGCTCACCAGACCAAATGGCTGGAGCAGCAACACTTCAACTTCAACAAGATCCGTATCTCGAGAAGTTATTCACACGTGGTTGTAACCAGCATGGCAAAGAAGACAAGTCCAAGTTCTGGCACGACGCATCCTATTGGCAATGGCAATTCACTCACCAAGTGGTCGTACCTCCAAACGACAAAGTCCACCACATGGTGCTTGAGGAATGGTAGGACACTGGTCCACATGGAAATTTTGGAGAAGACAAGACGTCGAGGAAAGTGGCAAAGAACTTCTCATGGGACAAGATGCAAAATCAGATGGCCAAGTTCTATAATTTGTGTGACACGTGTCAATGACAAAGATTCCAGCGCACGCGGCTACCCGGATTATTGCAGCCACTCCCAATTCCGACAGAACTGTGGACCGACGACTCCATGGACTTTGTCACTGGATGACCGGTCACACCTGTGGGATATGAAGCAATCCTTGTGGTTATTGATAGGTTTCTCCAAGTAATTCACTTTACCCCGTCGATGAGTACCGTCACCGCGGAAGGGACAGCACGGCTATTTCTAAGCAATGTTATATGGCTACACTGCTTGCGGAGAACAATCACGAGCGACAGAGACAGTCAATTCACCAGCCGTTTCCGGCGCAGACTAATGACTCGTCATGGCAGTCGGATCCAGCTTCAATGGTGTTCCAGCCTCAAACCGATGGCCAAACCAAGGGGACCAATCAGACGCTCGAAAAAGTTCTCCGAACACTATGCAAACAACACGGGACAGATTGGGCAGCCAAATTCATGCATACAACTTGACGACGTCCACTACAACGGGTAAAGTCCCATTCTAAGTGGTGTATGATAAACTTTTCACCACACAAGTTGGACTCGGCAGCCAAAGCAACATTCCTACGGACGACATCCAATGCCGCAATTTCTCCAACATCTGGGATGAAACACGGCAGAGGCTTGGGAAGACACAAGGAGGGATGAAGAGAGTAGCCGATTGACATCGCAACGACGATGTGTTTGCCATTGGCAACAAGGTTCTCCTCGGTTCGACAAACATCAAGCTTTGCGGAGCCAGCTCTTCAAAGCTCAAACCCCGATGGTTGGGCCCATATGAGATGGAGCACGTGCAAACTCCCTTGGTTGCCTTACTCAAACTCCTTGACACTATGCAAGTTCATCCAATGTTCCACATAAGTGGAATCAAGCACTACCAGGACACCGGCAAGAACTTCTCCGGCAAGGATGTTCCTCCCCCTCCAGTACAAGTGGACGAGAACATAGAGTATATCATCGAGAACATCCTCGGCCATCGACGACATGGAAAAATGACATAACATCTTGTTAAATGGCACAGCTACGACACCGCATACAACAGTTGGGAACCTTACGAGAACCTTTACAATGTCGATCATCAGACCAACGGGTATTATCACCGTCACTAGCCTACATCTATACGCATGCCAAGATGTCAAGGCTGAAGGGGGAGGGGGGGGAGAGTGTTACATACCAGAGGTACACGAGTCCCTTGTTTTCCAACTGGGCAGTTCTTTCATTACACAAATGGCTCATCGCGCACCGAGATCCTGGTGTTTCCTTCGACAGTCCAGGATGATTCGGCCAACTGCTTGCACTCTCTGGCTTTCCTTCACGCACATTTTGACAACTTCGACCACTTTCCATATTCATCAAAAGAAGTGTTAGGATCTTTCGTTCGAGTTCTTGATGCATGAAGATGAATCGATGTTTGTAAAGATGCATCTTGCATCTTTATCGTCGGTCTTTTAAGACCCTCAATTCCTCAGCGAAGCTTCTCAATCCGACCACTCATGACACGAATCCACACGCGTCGCTCAACAATCGACTCGACGACCCCGAGTATGTCTCATTTGTTACTCGACACTTGTATGTATGTGTTCGTTCATTTCGACACTTGTCATCAAGGTACACTTAGTGCTCATTACACATTTCTCGAGTGTCCCAAATTCTCAAACTGTGTTCTGCCTCGTAACTCATACTTGCTCACCATCTATGCTTTATTCGGCATAATGGAGGATGTGAAGATCTGTTGAATCTCATGCACGCAAGGGAAAATGAAATGAATTGGTTTGAATCATTGGAGAAATGTTGAAATGAATGCAATAAACTGTGGAAGTGAAGGTGCAATGACGGTGACAGAAAACTTGGTTGACTAGACCGAAACCGCAGTGTTCGAGGTCCTCCGACCGTCAAACCATTCCGTTTTTCTTGCCCACAGCCCATAGGAAGAGAAGGTCTATGAAGAAGAAAGAAACTTCACCCTTCTTCTGCCTAGGAAAATGGTTACATTGTGTTTTTTGGCCTTTTTGGATGGGTACATGTTGTAATCACCCGGTGGTTACCTAACAAGGCCACGTGCCACGAAGTGGGTGAACACAAGGAGACAAGAGTGACACCATGGATGCGATAATATTTTTGCCTTAGAAGCTTGTGTTATACCAAGAAAAGAGTTAGGAGGGGAAGAGGGCATCTAAGAAACCGGTGAGCACGCACCCAATGCCGAGAAACTAATCAGATGAGCACGCAGAGCCACCCGGGGATCAAACCCGACCTCTCGGTTCTCAACCGAGGGCGGCTTCTCACCAATGCACGGCCAACGATCGGCAAGGTGGCCCCCCATGGATCAGCACCCAGGACAATATGGAGCTCTCCCAATACACTCAAAGGCAAACAAGCATGATGCAGGGAACGGCAGTGTGAATGTACGAACCCTAGCATCTACCACATCACTGATAGATAGTCAAGCAATGGCCATGTATGTGCTAGAGGGCACTCCTGAGTAGACCAGGTGCTTCATGACACCAAAGTCTTCAGACATGGCGCACTCGCATGATGTCTCCCCAGGTGAGGCCATTGTTTTTTAATCTGTACATGTGTGTGCCACGGAGAGTGAGACAAGGGGACATAGAGATGTGAGTGGCCAACGAAGTTCATCACTCCCCCATGACCCGCATGTTAACATCCCACACACATGGCACACTCACAAAAATGTAATGTAGGGAAACAGAGAAACATCATGCAACTCGACCTACGTCATGGGGACATATGAGACCAAGAGCATGAACAACACTCTTGAAAACGTTTTGGCTGAGGGCCTCTATGAGAAATTCAGCTCTCTGAGAATGTGTGTCCCCCCAAACAACTCGGACAATGCCAGCAACAATGCACTCACAATCAAAGTGGTGCTCCACGTTGATATGCTTGCTGCGAGAGTGATGCATGCCACTGTTTTTGGCAATCGCCTTTTGCTTTTATTGTCAGAGCATAGAGTGATACAACGGATGGAAACACGCAATTGCTGTAACAGACGACAAAGCCAGATAGTCTCACACTTGCCTTCGGCAAGAGCAACATACTCAGCCTCAGCTGTTCTATGGGCAATACACCCATGTTTTCCACTTTTCCATGAAACTGCTGTCCCGCCAACGATGAAGATGTATCGTGTTCGGCTGTGTACATCAGAGTCATATACCTAGTCAATACTAGTGAAGCCGTCAACGAGGACCGAGGGTTGCACGGGAAAATACAACACAATGCAAGGTGTGGATAGTGCATACCGCACTACCCGCAACGCTGCCTCAAGATGATGCTCACAGGAACACTGATAGAATTGAGACAAGGATTTCACAGCAAAGGCAACATCACACGCGTAGTGGTAGCAAGATAAATCAGGGAGCCAATGACCATGAGGTAGTCCGTCACGTCAACCGTCTCCCCGAGTTTGGATGGTTCCAAGGACTTCAGCAGCGACTGACTGGATGGGGTCATAGGTGTGGATGCTTTGGGGATGGCCGTGAAGAGCGTTCCAAAGCGCTCCCCTAATCTGCGGACGTAAGCAGCTGGATGAACGTGCCAAATGCAACGTGTGTGAACAAGCTCTAGTTCCATACCCGGGAAGACACGAGTTGGACTAGGGTCCTTCATCTTGTATGCTACTTGAAGAAGAGACTTTGCTGTAGTGACAAATGCAGTGTCAAGAGACGCAATGAGGAGATCATCCACATAAACAAGGATGGCAACAAGTGGCTTGGTGAGAGCGCTGAGAAACATAGCGAGGTCCACAGTGCTTCTTTGGAAGCCACCCTTATCCAGTGCTGCTGTGATATCTTGGTTCCAGTAGCGTGGGGACTGCTTTAGGCCATAGAGAGCCTTGTGCAGGCGCCACACCTGATTTGTCCCATCAGAGAAACCAAACCGTTGCACCATGTGGATTTCCTCATCTAGCTTGTAATACAAAAGGCGTTGCTAACATCCATCTGTTCCAGCTCCCAATCATGCTAGGCCACCAAGCTGAGAAGTGTCTTGGCGGTGGTATAGCGACTATCTAGGGCAAAGGTCTCATCAAAGTCAACCCCCAGGACTTGTGCGAACCCTTTTGTGGTGAGGCAGGCCTTGTACCATTCAACGGTGTTGTCAAGTTTTACCTTGCGCCGGTGTACGCATTCGGTTATGACAGCTTTGCGGCCTTGCAAAAGATCCACAAGCTCATACACGTTGTGCTCAACCAGCATGTCATGTTCGGATTTCATGGTTTTCTTCCACAAGGGGGAACCAGTTGCCGAGCAACCTACACAATCAGAGGTTCAGGCGAAAGGGGAGAGAGACTAACAGCAGCAAAGTATGAGGCAACATACCCAACTACATACAAGGAAAGAGTTGAGTGGAACAATTGCTCGATGGGGGAATAGCCAGGTGCAGTGTTTGGATGCATCACGAAGACAGACGTGGACAAGGTGAATGTTGCAAGGCCGAGAGTGCAGAGGTCAGGGTCACCAGAGACGACAGGATGAGAGCAAGACGGGAGTGCCCGGAGGCGTCGACCACACGTGTAGGATGAGATGGGAGTAACAGATGAGACTTGCATAGACGGCGGTGGTGGAACCACAGGGGTGCGTGGGTGTACCACGAGAGAAGGGAAAGGTGCAACAGAGGTGGCAGAGGGTCCAGAGAGGGCCGGAGGCAAAGAGAGGGTGACAAGCTGATATGTAGAGGAAGGGTCAGAAGAAGCAGAGGGCTCAAGCGAGACGGAGGGCTTGGAGGAGGTAGAGGAGTCTGAGGGTTCAGAGGAGGCAGAGGGCGCAGGCGTAGAGGAGGCAGAGGGATTCGAGGGCTCAGAGGAGGCAGAGAGCTTGGAAGTAGAGGGTGCCGGTGGACGCATATAGGGGAGAACACAAGCCTAAGAGGGAATAGTGATACCCCCACCCTGAGAAGGCAGAGAGAGGGACCCACCAAAAAGGGGAAAATCACGCTCAAACAAGTTCTCAAAGTGCTTGCACTATAGAACAAAAATTTCAGTGTGATCTAGCCACACAGGTTGTGGCCGTGAAAGTTCCGGCGTCGCCAACAACTGCGTCGAGAATTGCACCGGCCAAGCCAATGGAGTCCATATGGAGTGGCAGGATGGGGATCACTCCAGGCACCTCACGTGCCGTGGGCAGTCAAGCTGAATCTGGTGCTATCGGAGATGGAGCAGGGTTGCCGGTGGAAGCAAGGTTGGATGACTGAGTCTCGCTAGATGGTTGCACGCTTGAGCGGCAAGGCGACGACGGCGACAAATCGTCTACCATGTACACCAATTGGTGAATCTCCTCACGCTCTCGCTTTGCGGCAGCGGTAGTGTCCTCGTGCCAATAGGAAGTATCAGCATGCGAAACCAAAGAGGAATGTTATTGTCACTAGGCGAGGGCTCGTAGAAGACTCGCGCATCCTCCCACCCGCGATCAGCACGGCCGTACGTGGGGAATCAACCTCGTCGTCTCAAGGAAAATCAAGTGGCAATTAATCCAATGTGGTAGGAATTAGGGCTTCACATGCAGCCAGGAAATGGGGCTGCCACTGGATCACGCCGGAGAAGAGAGGCACACATGCAACAGTGATGGCCTGAGCAGAGCAGGCCGCAGTTAGTGCGGTAGACAGTAGAGAGTTGCGATGCCAAGAGGTGGCATTCTTGCACGACTGGGAGGTGGTACGATGGCGTCGACTACGGTGGACAGAGAAGGGTGGAGCAGGACTAGTGAGCATAATGCGGTTCACTACAAATGCTGAGATGCCACCAGAGAATGGCGGGAACAGTGTCAATGGTTTGTTGCCGCGCTAAGAATGGCATACGGCTGACAGATTACGGGGCCATGATTGATGGCTGCCTGAGTGGTGGCCCGCCATAGATGTGGCCGGCGGTGGTGATGCCGGGTTGACAGAGTATCGGCGATGGTAAGAATGCCACAGACCCGCCGTGGCATGGGGATTGTTAGGAGGGTGAAGCTCAGGTCCGGGACTGACGTTGAGCAGGGGCAGACCCACAATGCTCTGATATTTGTAATCACCCGGTGGTTGCCTGACAAGACCACGTGCCACGAAATAAGTGAACACAAGGAGGCAAGAGTGACGCCATGGATGCGGTAAGCTCTTTGCCTTAGAAGCTTGTGTCCCACCAAGACAAGAGTTAGGAGGGAGAGAGAGTGTCTAAGAAACCGGTGAGCACGCATCCAACGTCGAGCAACTACTTGGATGAGCACGCACCGCCACCAAGGGTTCGAGCCCAACCTCTCGGTTTTCAACCAAGGGCGGCTTCTCACCAATGCATGGCCAACAACCGGCAAGGTGACCCCCTAAGGATCAGCACCCGGGATAATTTGGAGCTCCCCTGAAATAATCAGAGGCAAACAAGCATGATGCAGGGAACGGCAGTGTGAATGTACGAACCCCAGCATCTACCACATCAATGATAGATAGTCAAGAAATGGCCATGTATGTGTCAGAGGGCACACCTGAGTGGATGAAATGCTTCATGAAACCAAAATCTTCAGTCATGGCGTGCTCATATGATGTCTCCCTAGGTGAGGCCATTATTCTTCAATATGTACATGTGTGTGCCACGGAGAGTGAGACAAGAGGACATAGAGATGTGAGTGGCCAATGAACTTCATCTCATGTAGGGATTACCCACTGAGAAAATGCGTGGAAGCTTCCTAGCAACACAGCCGCTGACTAGGCGTCAGTGCCTGGTCAGACAGTGACGACAGTCACAGGTCGTGCACACAACGGCAAGGGTTTGGCAAGGAGACACAAGACAAAGTGTCAGAATGCTTCAATAGCATATGCAGAGAGAGATAACAAATGGCAGGTCCAAGGCATAAACACCTGCCGCGGCGCACGGCGGGTGTCGCACGCGGCAGTCCAAGAGCTGTCCTAAAACCGGCCCAAAACCACTGTTTTGGCCGTAACTCTGCGCACACATGTGAGAATGCTATGACGTCTGAACCTAGACGTGCAGGATCAAAAGACAGATACTACGACTGGTCACTTGCATGCATCCATCAACAGACGGTGGACATACACTGCAAAAACATGCACACAGGGCTCATGGCCAGTCAGTCGAGAGACGCCTGCAAGCTGTAGAAAGGACAGCAGAGAGTCCCGGCAGCATCTGGGGCTCTAGAACGGTAGTTGGCCAGCTCCAAGGCGGTATTCCACCGCCAGTCGTTGCACCGGTGTCACCAGGGCCTGCCTCAGGAATCTGCACGAGTATGGACATGGCCGAGTGGTCACAGTAAACTGTACACGAACGTCACAAATCACAACACTCCCCCATGACCCGATGGTACGCATGTTCATACACGTGCAACACTGGTACAGATACAATAGTGAGTGACACAAACAGATGAGGCACAGACGTATATCCCACACTCAACCACCCTCAGGCATGGGAGAAAGCCCAACAGATTGAATGGCCACCACGAAATTTCTGCGAGCTAGTGCCTTCGTCAAGAGATCAACACGCTGCATGTCATTGCCAACCCACATGACGGAGATAGCGCGTCGCTCCACCAGATCACGAACAAAGTGATGCTCAACCTCAATGTGCTTTGTGCAAGCATGAAAGACACCGGAGTTCTCTGCAATGGCGAGAGCACTCTGGTTGATGCAACGGAGTACAATGGCGGGTAATGAGAGCCCAAGCTCAAGAAACAAGCGCTGCAGCCATACTGCCTCGGCAACCCCTGTGCCCAAAGCACCGTACTCTCCCTCCGACGAACTACGTGCGATGCAGCCCTGCTTCCCGCTTCGCCAAGACAAAGCGGTACCACCGAGCACAAACACGTAGCCAGTACGGCTGTGGCCATCTGGGCTCCAAGCCCAGTCGCTGTCGGTGTAGCCGTCAAGGACCACCAAACACTGTCGACGAAAACAGAGTGCGAGGTACGGCATGGAGACCACGTACCGCACCACTCGCACAGCCACATGAAGGGCTCTTGCATGTGGAGCCTCCGAGAACTGAGCAAGGAGGTTGACGGCGAACGCAATGTCAGTACGTGTGGTAGTGGCCAGGTGTATCAGAGATCCGATGAGACGGAGGTACAAGGTCACGTCCACTGTCTCCCCCAGCTGTGTAGGGTCATCCACCTTCAGGGCATCCTGCCCATCGGGTGTAAGAGGTGTGCAAGCGGACGGCACTACACCAAGGAGATTGCTAAAGCGCTCCCCCATGACTCGTGCGTATCGGGCCATATGCAACAACAGTGTCCGATGTCTGCGATCTCGCACGATCTCCATACCGAGAAACACTGATGCAGGACCGAGGTCCTTCATCCTGTAGGTACTCTGCAGGATAGCCTTGGCCTCCTTCACGGCCTCTAGGGACGGAGACGCGATCAGAAGGTCATTGACATAGACCACGATGGCGGTGAACCGCTTGGGTGTCGGTAGGATGAAAAGAGAGGGGCTTGCCTCACTGTGTACGTATCCTGCACGAGTCAAAGTGCCGGTGATCTCCCGGCTCCAACACCGCGGAGACTGCTTGAGGCCGTACAAGGACTTGCGCAAGCGCCAGACCTTGTCACCGTCCTCAAAGCCCGGTGGCTAAGCCACGTAAATCTCATCATCCAGAGAGCCATTGAGGGACGCATTTTTCACATCCATCTGGTGCAGTTCCCAATCATGCTGGGCCACTACACCGAACAGAGATCGAGCGGAGGTCATGCGGCCAACGAGGGCAAAAGTGTCAGTGTAATCGACTCCCTCAATCTAAGAGTACCCCTTGTTGACCAAGCAGGCCTTGTAGCGTTCCAGTGAGCCATCCAGTTTCACCTTCTTGCGAAAGACCCACTTGACCTGAATAGCCTTCCTCCAAGGAGGAAGGTCGACAAGCTCTTAGACTCTGTGCTCTCGTATAGCGCGAAGCTCATCCTCGCAGGTAGCACGCCAGGCGTCAGCATCCTGTGATGAGAGAGCCTCCCTCAGTGTGCCTGGGTCGGGTGCCATCGAGGGAGAACTGTGCGTGGCAAGTGCACACGCCTCAGTGCCGGGCCTGACGACCACGAGATCAACTGTTGCATCACAGGCGATGTGGAACTCGTGAGTGACAAGGTTGTGCCCTACGGGGCACGCTGGATGTACCTCCGTGAGCTCAGTGCGGACACCCAGGCCTAGAGCCTTTGTGCCGGGGTCACCACTCATGATGCTGCGAGAGGAGCGCCTCGGTCCGGGGCCCGACGCTTGTTGACCTCCGGAATCCAGTGGTCAAAGTCGGCCACCGGGCTCACGGGAGTAACCTGAGGTCGAGGGACGCACCTCAAGCTCAGGGACAGGTGAAACCACACCTGGTGAGGGCTGAGACGAGGCAGCCAGAGACGCCGTGCGAGGAGATGCGTGTGTGGGGAACACGGGACTGGGTGTGATAGCTGGAGCAGGCAAGACTGGTTCTGACACTGAGGTAGGAGTACCAGCCGACGTAGGAATGGGAGTGGGCAAGGCTGGATCTGATACAAAAACAGGGGTGCCAACAGACGCAGGTGCTGGTGCAGAAGGAGGCGTGGGAACAGAGGTACCTATTGGGTGTGAAACAGGCTGTACAGACGAGATCTCTGGACCAACGGGAATGATCGCCGGATCATCAAGGACCGGAGACCGAGAGGGGGCTTGAGCGGACACATCAGCCTGATGAGAGGTGCTCTCTGGCGTGGAAGTCTCCCCCATCCGCCGAGAACCCTCACAGGAAGGAACATGGGTGGCGAAGAGTGCAATGATCGAAGTCAGGTCACGGTAGGTGAAAGACTCAAAAAATAGCACGTCGCATGACTCAATGACGTGACGACAAGTAGGGTCCCAGAACCGCCAGGCCTTCGACCGCGAGGAAATGCCTCTGAAGGCACACAAGCGGCCCCGAGGTGCGACCTTGGACCCCTGCTGGTCCTCGGTGTACCACACAGAGGCCAGGGAGTCCCAAACGCGAGCAAGATAAAGGTCAGCACGGTGTCCAAACCAGAGCTCGTACGTTGTAATATGGTCCAGAAGCGGACCGTGCTGGAGGCGGTTCCAGACCCAAGTCATGTAGGCGAAACCCTCAAAGACAAAAGACTCCGGGAGACTGCATTCAGACCGCATGGCGCAAACCGCATCCTCCATGGTGCGGTTCCAGCGCTCAGATACACCATTCTGCTGGGGGGTAGCAAGAGCGGAAACCTGGTGAAAAATCCTGTGCTCAGCAAAGAAGGAGTCCATCTCGCCAAGGAACTCGCCGCTGCGATCCGAGCGAAAGGTATGTAGCGTGTGGCGAGACTGACACTTAGCCATCACTAGCAAGAGTCGAACCGCAAGGGCGGCGTTGCTATTCTGACGCAGGCTGTAGACCCACCGCATCCGGGTAAATTCATCAGTGAGAGTAAGAATGTACCAGACCCTCTCGGACAGGGACTCGATCAGGAGAGGGCCGAGAAGGTCTCAGTGAACCAACTCAAGAGGCCAAAGCGCTCGGGAACGAGAGTCAGGGTAGCTGCACCAGTGCATCTTGCCCTAAGCGCAAAAAAGACAGTCAGTCTTGGGTGGCTTCTCGAAAGAAGCCACGTCAAGACCGAGAGCGGGCTGTGTCTGAATGAGCTTTGACACAATGTCGGAGCCCACGTGACACAGACGGTGATGAAGAAACCTCTGGTGTTCCGGAGATAGAACACCAATGACAAAGACACGACCGGAGGAAGAGGAAGAGCAAGGGGAGGAGGGCCGAGTGATGCAATACTGATCATCTATGACTGAAGCGCGCAGGACGACAATGCGGGTGTCAGTAGCAGTCACACTCGCTAAGTCAGCGGTATGCTCCACAGAGAGACCCATCAAGGTGGAAGCACGCACAGAAAGCAAGCTGAGCTCAAGATCAGGCATAAACAACACGTCGTAAAGGTACAAGGGGCCAGACGGACCATCGAAGCATACAACCCCAACACCATGGACTCGTAAGGACTGACCAGACCCTGTACGAACGGAACGGACAGACGTGACAGGACCGAAAACAACAAAGTCACTACGACGGCACGTCATGTGATGGGTGGCACCAGAATCGATGATCCAAGTACCACCGGAGTCACAGCTGGTGGACGTCACTATTCAACAAGCAACGGAACATTCGGCATCAGAGGGACGCTGAGCCGTCAGTGGGGAGGAATGACGCAGGGCACAAAGATGAGACTCATGAATCCACTCAGTGCATTCAGGCACATCATCATCACATGTTGACTGTGCTCCCCCATACGCGTCGTCACGAGCCACAGGAACGGAAGAACAAATAGTCTGTGAACCAGCTGATGATGACAACACACTCGCACCTCCATGAAAGCGGAGCGCCAGAAGGTGGCGAAGCTTGGCGATGGTGCGGTCGCGCAGGTCCAGATGGCTGCTACTCGCCAGTGAGAAGGCAGGAACAGATGCAGTCGTGGCCGCCGGACGTCCGAAGGAGGATGCGGGTGACGTGCCAAACGTGGAACGGAGAGCATGAGCAGCCTAGAGCCCACGAGAGATCCGCGCCCAGTCAAGCGGCTGCTGGCACTCAGTGTAGCGATGGGCGCCTCCACAGTTGTAGTAGTGCACAGAACGGCCACTCCTACCATTGGATGACGACCGCTGCTCACCTGATCCACGCTTCCTATTCTTCTTCTTCCCCTGGGCGGCTGCTGCAACGCCCTGTGTCTGCATGGGTGTAGACGGGGCCGAAGAGGAAGAGGAAGATAAGGAAGTGATGGAGAAGGAAGAGGGAGACTGGAGGAGGGAAGATGGTGGTGATGCGATGGCTGGTACAGCGATGGAAGTCTCCCGATGGGCTACGGCTGCCTCGCGGGCTGAGGTCACCTGAAGGAAGAGCCGATGCGCCCAAGGAAGCAGCTGCAGAGTGGCTGAGAAGTGCTTGAGGACAGCGTCGCTGTACCGTGTGAAGATGTCGGTGTACTCGAGATAAACTCTTAGCATAATCGTATGAAGTGCCCACAGCTGTGTGCCTCCTGAGGTCCCCAAGCGCGTGTAGATGTGTATGGCGCGTCTCCAGTAATCCGCTACAAGCCCCGCAGGCCCCTGACGGAGCCAATGGAAAGCACAAATGTGTGATGCACAAGTGGTGTGCGTCTCTACGGCCAGCAGGGATAAGGCTAGATCCCAACCTCCACGGGGATCGACGTCGGTGCCTGTGCCGCCCTCGCCAAGGAAGGGGCGGAAGTCGACTACGGTCTCACGTGGCATGGCTTTGAGGAGTCCGCGCATGGCCAGGCTGCTGTCAGTACCTCTGCTGGGTCTGTAGGATTGTACGGACTGTGGTAATAAGGCCACACTCCCTCGGAAGTAGCCCACACCTGAAACAGGATCTCCCAGCAGTCGAAGCCATCCTCACTGATGTACCGTGGAGGTGGTGCCTCAAAATCCTTGGGTTGCCGCTCCGTGGGGAGAGCAACAACAGGCTGAGTAGGACGAGAGACGGGAATGACTCCTAGAAGAGGATGATCACCGGGGTAGTCAGGTGACGATCGTATCAGGGAAAACGGAGGAGATCGGGTGCCCGTCTGCAGCTGACGGAGGCGCTCCTGAAGAACTCGAATCTCCTGAGCCGGGGAATCATCCGTAATGCTTGGCATGAGTGGCTCATCATCTCGGAGGTCAGCAGGTGGTGGGACAGGTCGAGCGCCTGTCACGGGTGCCTGGGCCGACTGCTGGGTAGAGACCGCGACGCTGGTAGCTCCCTCAGAAGCCCGCTGAGGAGTCGTGGACTGAGCACGGAAAAGCTCAATCAGCGTGCGGATGGCGTCAGTCTGCTCTCTCCGGAGGCGACGCATCTCATCCTGTTGGCTTTGCAGGTCCTCAATGGCCTGCGAGCGTGGACTCAGTACACCAGACGAAGAGGAGGAGGGGTCGTCTGGTCCCTTCTCCTTGTTGTCGGACAGGCTCATGTCGCCGCTCAGTATGGGGCGACAGGTCAAGTTTGTCGGATTTCAGAACCGTTAGCGTTTCTCAAGAATTTGAGACGCTGGCAACTTTTGACTGTCCGGCCAAGAATTTGGCTAGGTATGGTGCTGACATCAGCAGGTGGTTGCTGACGTCAGCACGATCTGATGACGTCAGGAAGCAAAATTTGCTGACGTCAGCTCGCCTCCCCTCTCTTTTCTTCTTTTTTTTTCTTTCTCGCGACTCTTCGCGAGCATGCAGCCGCTCCGCGGCGGCTGCACGGAAGTTGCGCAGCACCTTTCGCTCAGCTGATGCTGTAGCTGTGCTGTCAGCTGCAGCAGCAGCTGTGTAGCTACGTATGCAGTGGTGGCAGTAACGGCTGCGCTGTTGCTACACGCTACAGCTGCTGCTCGCTGCCGCCGCCGCGCACTGTTGCTACTGCCACTGTTGCACTGCTGCTGCTGCTGCTGCCGCTGCTACCCTGTTGTTGCCGCCGCGGCTGCCATTGCTGCTGCTGCGCTGCTGTTGCTGCCGCTGCTGCCGCGCTACTGCTGTCGCTACTGCTGTTGCCGCTGTTGCTGCCGCCACTGATGCTGCTGCCACTACGGCTGTGGATGGCGGTTGCGCTCACTACAGCCGCCACGCACCGCTGTTGCTGCTGCTACACTGCTCCTACTGTCTTTGCTGCTGTTGCTGGCACGGTGGCAACAGCGCTGCTGCGATCTCACGTGGTGGGTGAGGGCTGTGCCGACGGCGACCGGCTGTCTCCGACAAGCCCCAAGGAATCTGCTGTAGCGGTGAATCTCACTGCTGCTGCTCTGCTTCGTCTCTGCTGCGCAGCTCAGTGAGAACTGTCTCATTGCTCTGATACCATGAGAAAATGCGTGTAAGCTTCCTAGCAACATAGCCGCTGACTAGGCGTCAGTGCCTGGTCAGACGGTGACGACAGTCACAGGTTGTGCACACAACGGCAAGGGTTTGGCTAGGAGACACAAGACAAAGCATCAAAATGCTTCAATAGCATATGCAGAGATAGATAACAAATGACAGGTCAAAGGCATAAATACCTACCGCGGCGCACGGCGGGTGTCGCACGCGCCAGTCCAAGAGCTGTCCTAAAACCGGCCAAAAACCATTGTTTTGGCCGTAACTCAACGCACACATGTCAGAATGCTACGCTGTCTAAACCTAGACGTATAGGATCAAAAGAAAGACGCTTCAACTGGTCACATGCATGCATCCATCAACAGACGGTGGACATACAATGCAAAAACATGCAAATAGGGCTCATGGCCAGTCCGCCGAAAGACGCCTGCAAGCTGTAGAGAGGACAACAGAGAGTCCCGGTAGCATCTGGGGCTCTGGAACGGTAGTCGGCCAGCTCCAAACCGGTAGTCCGCCGCCAGTCGTCGCACCGGTGTCACTAGGGTCCGCCTCAGGGATCTGCACGAGTATGGACACAACCGAGTGGTCACAGTAAACTGTACACGAACGTCACAAATCACAATACCCACAAAATTTGATTGTGTGTGCCCTACCCGGCGTTCCGAAGAATAAAACTACCTTACCCACCGTTTGGAAGAAAAGACTTTATTGTTGAATGGCGTGAGAATACTAACATTTTACGCACAAACAACGAGAAAATGTAGCATGTGGACATTGCATGCAATGCAACGTCCTCATGAAGACGTCATCAATCCATTGGAAAATTTACAAACCCCTCATTTGAGGGGTTCGTGAATGTTTGTGGGGGAGGGGGGGGGGGGTTGCATATGGTTTGCGTGGGGGGTCCAAGACTCCCCATGCATTTAAAGGGAACATGTTGGGCCTGGCTACCGCAGAGCCTTGCAAGACCCCGCGGAAAAATGNGGGGGGGGGGGGGGGGGGGGGGTTGCATATGGTTTGCGTGGGGGGTCCAAGACTCCCCATGCATTTAAAGGGAACATGTTGGGCCTGGCTACCGCAGAGCCTTGCAAGACCCCGCGGAAAAATGAAACCATAAAACCCCAAACATAGTTCGAGGTAGGGTTCGACTAAGGTTTGAATGTATAACCTTTGGAGTTTGCGAGTAAGGAAAAGAAAAAAAGCGAGTGCTTCTGTGTGATCTTGAGAACGGGCGTTTTTGCTCGAGTTTAATGGAGAGATGAGATATTTATTTTTCTTTTCTTGAAACGCCAACCCCCTAGTTGAATGTAGGGCTTTATGTTTTGCGCGGGCTCGGCCGGGCAAAACATAAAACTCTAATTCAAAAGCCTAAATCAAACTAGGGGTTTTGTTTGCAAATAAAAAAAATCTCATCTCTCGATTGAAATTCTTGCGTGGGAGCGAGAATTGCGAGGGGGGTCGACATGGCCCACCTTGCTCCTCTGGATCAATTGCGCATGCCGCTGACCGAGCATGCTAAAGCGATTGAGAAGGGAATTATTCTTTCTTAAGTCTCTGGGTAGGGCGTGAATAGTTTTTTTGGTGGGTAAAGCGTCAGCAACCCCCTCGAGGATTGGGTAGAAGGGTCATTATGCCCCTTCGGGTTCCCCTTGAGCACATTCTGGCAGAGTTGGAGCTTTAGACTCTCGGTTTTCTGGCGGAGAGGTATGAGGTCATGACCGCCTGAAGCTGCTGTTCAATGTAAACTCTTCTGCCCGCTGTCTTTAAGATCCTTTGCTCGTCCTGCCCCATGAGACTAGCGAGGGCGAGGCGTAATGCGTGCGTAAAACGCAAGAGTTTGCGATTCTTTTGTCTATCGGAGCCTGGGTCTCGGCCTCCTACTCATCGTCAACCGGAGCATTGTTGAGCCATTGTGGCATCGACACAGCGCGCGTTCGGGGGGGTTCGTTGTTCTTAGAGACGAGCCGTCTTCTGGGTTTGCGAATGAACGCTCGTTTCTCTTCATTTTGCCGCTAAAACGGTTCCCTTTTGAAGCGGTTGCAAATGGGACGACCCCCCCCCCCCCCCCCCCCCCCCCCCCCCCNCCTTTGCCCAGCTGTCGCGCACTCTCCACAGCCCGCGCACACGGGCAGGCGAAGCAGTCGCACTGCCAACACGCTGTCGGCATCGCGGGCGGGCCCCGCTGCTAGCCTGCTGGCCTGGCACCCATATGCTGTGCTGACCTGCTGGTCTGTCTTTCTCCTCTCAGGTGCTGCTACGGTTGCTGCTGTTTGTTTCCTGCATGGGCCCATGCAGACTGCGCAGCAGACCGCACAAAGCGTAAGCAAGAGCAATTCTCCAACTGCTACCTCGGCAGCACTTGGCACTGCTTCCTCGCGCGGGAAAACAAGCAAGCAGGTTAGTCGCTGCCAGTTGGCGGAAGGAGAGGAGGCCGCCTCCGCCTTCCCCTGGTCTTTGCGCCCACCCCCGTCCACTGCCGTCTCACTGAGCACAGGCTAGCGAGACGGCACGCTCGGTCAACACTTGTCACACTCGCGGAACACTCGCACCCTCCTATCCCTACCCGCTCTCCTGTCTACTCCAGTCATTCAACAGTGACACGTTGAAGTCCCTCTGTCACCCACCGTCAATCTGGGAACGGCCATGCCCTTTGCAGTTGCATAGCCTTGAAGCAATGCTGCCGAGTTAGAGTCGTCTGCTTGTTCTTGACATCTCAAGGCGTAGACCTTCCGCGATAAAAGAAAACGCAACGCTTCACGCCCCTCTGCATCCCCTCCCTCTCCTCCCCTGCCCCCAGTCGTCCGCTGCGCTGGATCTCTGGCGTCCCATGGATCGGGCGGAGCCCGAAGGCCGTCCGGAAAAACGGATACGTTTAATCGACCCTTACTATGACGAGGTGCCCTTTCTCCTGCTTCCTCCTCTTCTCCCTCTCTCCCCCTCGCTCTCCATCTCCTTCACTCTCTTCCCCCCTCCCTCTCTCTCTCCCCTTCGCTCGCTGTCCCCTCGCCCTCGCTCCCTGCTTGTCTCACCACTCGCCCTGTCAAACGTCTTTTTT
>SZWC01018476.1:1908-22989 GCA_023375785.1 Penium margaritaceum
ATACATATACATATACATATACATATACATGTACATATACATATACATATACATATACATATTCATATACATATACATATACATATACACATACACATACACATACACATACACATACAAATACACATACACATAAACATACATATACATATACATATACATATACATATACATATACATATACATATACATATACATATACATATACATATACATATACATATACATATACATATACATATACATATACATATACATATACATATACATATACATATACATATACATATACATATACATAAACATAAACATATACATATACATATACATATACATATACATATACATATACATATGCATAGACATAGACATACACACATACGTATATGTACATTTTGAGCGCAGGCCCGTTCATAATTCAGCAGAATCTATCGTCATTGTACCAACTTAGTGCATCACGCACTTGCACAGTCCTGGGTAGCAGATCATCCATTCTTGCCTGCAATCTACGGAGTTGATAACAGCATGCAGTTCTTTCCTACGGCCACATTGTACGCGCGTGGTCCAAAGAGGATTTGTCATCGGCTTAAGGAAGGTTGTGTATGGTGCACGTGTCTTTCATCGTAGTCCCACATGGTCTGCACAGGGTGGGTGGCGGAGTGGGGGACAGCATGTGCGCGCACATATCTCGTGAGAGAAGCTTAGGGGTCCTTGTTCCTTGGTCGCCACTCGATGGAATAATGCATCTGATCCAAGCACGCCTCACCTCAATGTACCAGTGTGGACGTGAAGATGTTGTGATGCGAGAGAGGCTACAATGTTGTAATTGGCATGGACGAACATTCTGGCATGAAGGCGACACATCCTTTAAGACGTTAGAGGGCCACACCACGCCGCATCGCAATGTATGAACATAGATGTTAAGACATATCACCTGAGAGGATGCAAAATCCTAAATGTGCATTTGAACTCCCTTTGCAAACCCTTCTTCAGACAAATATCGATTGAATCATTTGTGTTGGGAATGTTTTCTGATCCCGTCGTCCACAAGAAGACGTTCTAGGATGAAGGTGACACATCTTCCAGGATGTTAGAGGACCCCACCACGCCCCACCACGATTGACCGATGTGAACTTAAAGAGGACATGTCACATGAGAGGTTGAAATATCCCTAAATTCATGTGAGGTCATTTGTATTACACTCATGTTTTTGTTGCAAACCCATCTCTATGTGAAGTACCAAATAAAACACTCCTCATGGCCACGTTGGTGGGTTTTGTCATCTATGCGTGAATGTTCTGGCACAAAGGTGACGCATCTTCTAGGAAGATACAGGACCACACCACGCCCCACTGCGATGTACCAATATAGACGTAAAGACATGTCATATGAGATAATGCAATACACATTTAGCTATAATGCACTGAAAACGTCCTTGCAAACCCTTTGTTACGTCAATTCTTGATTGAAACATTCATGTTGGGATCGTTGTCCCATCTCCTCATCCATGAGAAGACTTTCTAGGATGAAGGCAATGTTAGAGGACCCCACCACGCCCCACCACAGTCTACCAATATGGACGTGAAGGCAACATGTGACGTGAGAGGTAGAAACATCCGTAATTTCATATGAAGTAATCTACATTGTACTCATGCTTTCGTCACAAACCCATCGTTATGTGAAGTATCAATTGCAGCACTTTTCATGGGAACGTAGATGGGTCTCGACATCTATTCATGAACATTCTAGCATGAATGCGATGCATCTTCTAGGACTTTAGAGGACTACACCATGCCCCACCACGACATACCAATGTAAACGTTGACGTGTCACATGAGATGATGCGATATTCAAAATGTGCATTTAGTTGTATTGCACCCACGCTTTCCTTGCAAACCATTCATTACGTCTATTCGTGATTGAAGCATTTGTGTTGGGATCGTTGTTTGATCCTTTTCTCAATGAGAAGACGTTCTGGGATGAAGGCGACACGTCTTCTAGGATGTTAGAGAATCCCACCACGCCCCACCATGATGTATTAACATAGATGTTAAGACGACGTGTCACATGAGAGGCTGCAATATCCATGAATTGGTATGAGGTCAAATACATTGCACTCAATTTTTTGTTGCAGACCCATCCTTATGTGAAGTATCAATCGCCCCATTCCCCATAGTGACGTCGTTGGGTTTCTTTGTCCATGCGTGAACGTTCAGGCACAAAGGCGACGCATCATGTAAGAAGTTAGAGGACCACAGAATTCCCCACCGCAACNAGCTCATTAAAAGCCTAGTAAGTCTCCCTCGTTCATCACGTGACCACTTACTGTCACAGTGGGACGTGGTTCCATTACGGAGTTCAACAGGTGCCTGGTGGTCCTAACACGTTCATGATGCTTTAGCGCTAACAGCGTAATGTTGTATCCGTACGGTGCTTGTAAAGTACAAGGTTTTTTTACCTCATTTATGACGTGACAGCGTTGTTGTAGAGAGATGTTGCAAAGTGACGACGTCCTTAAAGTGTCTCATGCTTTAACACCGTTCGATACGTCGGAACACTTCGTTCCCGTCAAACACGTTTAACATGTTTAGCATGATGAATTTTTCAAATGTTTTCCATGCTTGGTTGCTGTGTCCATTTCACTAGTTAGCTATCACATGCCCTGCATTGTATGTGCAATTGTAAACCTGCTGAAAATGTCCACTAATGGCATTTCCACTATCAGCGTTCCATCCGTTACACTTCTAGTGGACATGTTTGAATACATTTTCCACTGGATTATCATCTCATGAAATTAGCTAGCATCTCCGCAACATTATCTCCATCATTGTCACCCATCTCCCACACTGGTTAGTCATCATCCGAGAGAGCAATGGGATTAGAAGGAGCATTCACCGCTTCTTCGAGCTCCACGTCAGGAACATACCCGTAAATCTTGTTCTTGTTCTTCCGTAAGTTCCAGTATGCAAATACGAGCTGGGTCATCTCCATGAAGTTTTTCATGTTGTATGTGTAGCTCTGGACTGAAAAACGCTGTATGAACCTGTTTACCTGCTCGTTGGCTCAAGTGTTTACATCTGCAAGGCCACTGGTAGTGATTACCCAACCATGTTGGTATGCCAAAATATGAGTTGACAAGACACCAAGAATGACCACGGGAGGCATACCTGAGAGATGGGTGTATACGTCAGGACTGAATGCTGGTGAAAACGTATGTTTAGCAGACTCTTGAAGGCTGTAGTGAAAGCGGTCGCACAGAAATCTTGTGGACGCAACCATCGATGGCTGCCGCCGTAGAGCATACGCATAACGTTTGAAGGTATTGTTGTAAAAAACGTATTTTGGTCTTTCCCCATTACATAACCTTGTTAGGAGTGTGCCAAAAATTTCACTTGGAGATTCACCTCCACACATCACATGAAATCCATAAATTACAAGGTGATGGTAGATAATTGTGAAGATACCCGCTGTTGCATGCTGGGGGACGCGATCAGGATTTTCAGCCACACACTTTGCATCATGTTGAGAGTTAATGCTCTTGCCATCTTCCCGCTCAAGATCTACGGATAAGGGCCGCATTTTATTCAAACTCCACAACGGTTAGCACACTGTTGCAACTGGTAGCAGTGGACCGTGAACTCAAGGAATGTCCACATCCTCCAAAATGGAGGTATTCTGCTTGCTCCATCAGAGGCAAACACAACAACATTAAATCAGGAATAGAATAGCACAACACTCACGTTCATCACGAATGTCGCACAGCGGGCCACAAGAGCTGATAGAAGTCTTCTTATTGTTGGTGGCAATCTTTTTCTGGTGTCAACCCAACATGATCCATCCATATTCTCCTTGTGCTCCAACAACACTGGACCAATGTGGCTATCGACAACCTTATCCACAATAGGTATATGTTCCAGTACTCGTTGCCACCGTTGCAGAGTCATAATTTTGGGGTTAATGAGCAGCTCTTGGAGATCGTCTAGACCTTCGCCGTGCAACAAACAAAGTTCGATTCCCCAGGCATCGAGGGAGTATAAAAGAACGTCATACGGCACTTTTGTTGTATAGAACTGTACAAAGTCATGTCAAATACTCAGGCACCAATGTTTACGACACACATAAGCACTCTTAGACAGACAACACCAACAAGCAACTCACAGTTATGCTATTATCCACACCCGGGTTGATGTTTGCCATCTTCAAATCGTTGACCATAGCAGCAACATGTGGGGCCCCACAGCTGCGCAACCTTTGCAGAAGCATGGTCAGATGTACTTCCAGGAAGACATCCTTGTGCCTTCTTCGGTGACCAATATGGCCGAGCCACACTCTAGCTTGTCGGTTGGTGACTATTCTCAGAGGGACTCTCTTACTTCAGAAATTCTGCCAAGCAACGGGATTTGTGTGCAGTGGTCTCTCAATTTTTTCACCGTGTCTGTTGATTAAGGATGTACCATCACACATGGTCATCTCCGGGACCTCACCACAACGACTGCAACATGTTCCCAATCCCTCCATGTCAATGTGCCTCACGAATGCCTGCATTGCCTTGGCAAGAAGGGTCCTCAAAATGACTGTAACACCCCTGGTGGCCCTTGAGTGAAATTCTACTGGCGCGTGGATTGTGGTGAGAATTTTCCCATTGCATGCCAACGCCAACACCCAAAGCATTGCCTGGTGTGTGAAGGCCGATACAGAGGAGTACAAAAACACTCTAACTTGTCGACCATCAAGGAAAATCGTGCATGCACTGTTGCTCATCCGGACATAGTCAACCTCGATGTGCATCACATTTTATCACTTTTGTTATGTATTCCTATCAGTAACTCATCATTGCAAGAAAGGGCACATGTTATCTCTTGCTATGGTACTTACAACTTTGGCGTCTCTTGCGGTGTCATAAAACTTCATCGTTCTAGACTTCTGTAATACATTAATGACCAAGCTTAGCATTGAATTCCTTCACCACATTGTTCAAGCCAGAAGACGATAGCTTTAGAGCACTCACCGTCTTCCACTGGTGTCCGCAGGGGAAATTGCACTCTTTTGGGGATGGAGCGCTCAACTTGAAGTCATCGGAGGCTGCCAGTTGTGCAAGCTCTTCCGCGTATGCAGAGTTGTTAGGTTGGCTTGGTTGCAAACCCAGGATGACATCAATCTTCTGAAAACGCCGAACCCTCCAGTGACATAAAGCCCACTCCACTGAGTCGTGTTCCGCCATCACGCAAGGGAATTCCACTGTACAAGACGTACACGCTAGAATAGCTGTTTCCAAGTGCACAGGTTGAGTTCTCTGAACTCCACCATCCACATCATCCGGCAAACGCCATTCCCGACATTCCTCAACATGGGACTGAAGTATCTTAAAGTTTTTTCCACACTTTCCAACACCTCTGTCACAAGAACATCTAAAAGTTCCAGGATTTTCACCCTCCATAAAAATCCAACCGATCACCCTTTCACCAGGACGGCTGGCCCTCTCAACCAGAATAAAAAAACATGGATTCTAATTCTGAGAAATAAAAACAGAGACAGCAGGGTTCTCTCTCTCCAGAATCCCTCTGTCATCGGTGTCCTAAGATGACTCTCGGCCCATTTCACATGGACACACTGTTCTCCGCGACCATCATGTGCCCAAGTGCACAAGACGCCACCTTCTTAAGGCATCCAGACATGGACGGGTGTACCATAGCAAGAACGAGGACTCGGGACGGGAAAAAAGGAACCAAAGTGATATGTCGATCGTGGTCAAAGTTTGGTAGCAAGGCTGATGAGGGACTCAACATGATGATGAAGTTCCCAGTTTCCTCAAGATCAAGGTCAGCTTCAAAACATGTCATATGGATAACCAGAACGCGGTTCGCTTGGTTCAGGTTTCACAACGTTTTGCCTTGGCAGCAGATGTTGTTCCTCAAAGGCATACAAAGGTATCCCGTTGTACGTACGGGGTCTTGGCCCATGTTCCTGCCACGACACAGTGCTTCCATTCAAAATGCACCTGCTAATGAGGGGAGCGGAGAGCGAAAGAAGGTTTGCAGTCACCGCAAAAGATGTAGGTCTATCATTGAGGTTTAAAGCACGCGCCGCTGGATCTCCATTGGCGCTTGCACCACCATCGCCGCCATTGCCAGATTCAATTTGTGACATGTCTAGCAGTCTCCCTGGCCGAATCTGCGACCCTTTCTCCCAGAGATGTGAAAGCCCGGCCATTGCTTCTAGTACCAGCTCCTTCACCGGACACCTCCAGAGACTCCCTTCCCATATCCTCCGCTACGTTACCCACAGGTGAGTAAATTCCATGGCTCTCAGCCGCTGTTGACTCACGAGGGCAAACTCTGTCTGGAAGGCAATTTGGGCAACACGGTTTTCCCAACAACCCACCAATGTTGGGATCACAATGTGGGCACAACTTCAGGGCCGGGTTCTGCTTCCAAGTGTCTTTGACCTCATCATAAAAGAATAATCCCTCCAAATCAGGAATCTTCAGCCTCAAGGTGACACATCTGCATGGACCAGTAGATCTGGCTCAGCGTGTGTTCATAACCTTTTTGTATCACTGTCTGGAAAATTGAACAAATGGCGTACCTACAACAGTAGAATGGCATGTGTCCGGCCACATGTTTGTAGTGTTCCGTGCAATCTCTGTGATGGGGAGCCGTAGAATGCTGGCCCTTACACAAATTCAACGTGCAGATCCAGAAACCGTTACACTTCACCAAATTCCTTGTTTCATCCTTGTCTCTAGTGCAACATTTGATGAATGACGTGGGTGGAAAAAGCTCTTGATTTAATCGGAACATGATTACAAGTTCCTGGAAATCACACTTCTTCCCCGCCTTTTGGAAAAATGACAGAGGACATTCAAGGCCATGTAATTGGCACCTATTATGGCCATGTGGGCGGGCCATCTCACCCGTGACCGTGTATTCCCCGATGGAGGGGAGCTATTGTGGTACCTCACTCCTAGGCTGCTTGAACGGTCCGAAGACAGTGAGTGGCGCCTAGGCGGGGTCATCTGCAAAAGTAATAACAATGAAACAACCTTCTCAACAGAGAGTGATCAGAGAAGGGGAATGGAGGGAATGGGAAGAGGCCCGGGACATAGAAAGGAATGCGGTACGGATACCCAAGCAGGAACAGTGAGCTACGTATCTTGCAGTGGACTCGCCGGATAGCGAGCGCTCCTACTACTTTCCCATCTCGTGTTTCAGGACTAAGGGTAGAGGAGACAAACGATAGACATCTCAGAGATGTAAAACATGTGATGAAAATGCTTTTCCTGGTACGTATGTGGAATTGTAGCAGTTTGCATGTCAAACCATACGAAAAGATTTTTGTAATGTTTTTGCCAAGGTAGGAGGAACGCATGAGAACCCCGACGTCTCGGGTATGTCGTCAGAATCCCGTAACGTCCAAGGCATGTTGTCTTGCTGGGCTAGACAGTGTAGCCTTGGTCCATACAAGATGGACCGAGTCATTACGTTTGCATTAGAACATGGTGGTCACCCGCCGTCTCCACCGTTGGAGTCGCGGCTTTGTAGCCTTGTTGTTGATGACAATTCAATTTCAGATTATGCTGGTAGTGGATCATTTGTGAGGCTGACGTTTGATTTTCAAACCATCCTCAGGCTTCCACATTACAGGATCAAACGTCACTGGAGCGCTGTAGACAGACGACGGCTCTACTATTGTGTTGGAGAAGTTCAAATTACAGATTACGTTGTTAGCTTCATTAGTTCGAATTCAGAACCCGCAGTCATGTCACATGTTTGTGACATCGTCGCTCGCAGCTAGGTACAATAAACCTTCTTATCATGTGGTTTACTTGTCAAACCGTACCTTGGCAGCAATTTTGCGGGAGCAAACGCAAGTATGTGTGACAAACTTTGATGGCGTCCGCAAAGGGACGGCAAAGTCACCCACCGTCTTGGCCATCCGGAATGTGGCTCCGAAAAAGTTCCCACCAAAATCACAGGTGTGTACTGAGGCTAGAGTTTAGAAATACCTCCAACGACGTTGTTGGATGTTTGTTACATCTTTGCTCCATGCTAGGCACAACAAACCTGATTTTTGTGTGGTTTGCTTGTCAAACCGTACCCTGGCAGCAATTTTACAGGAGAAAATGGAAGTATGTGTGAAATTTCTATGACGTCCGCGAAGGGACGGTGAAGTCACCTGCTGTCTCGGCCATCCAGAACAGGCTCCAAGAAGTTCCCACCAATCACAGGCGTGTACGGAGGCTAGAGTTCCCTAATGCCTCTGACGATGTTGTTGGATGTTTGTGACATCTTTGCTCCATGCTATGCACAAGAAACCTGCTTATTATGTGGTTTGCTTGTCAAACCGTACCCTGGCAGAAATTTTGCAGGAGCAAACATAAGTATTTGTGAAAGGATAGATGACGACCGCATTTGGATGGAAACTTCACCCGCCGTTTTGGCCATCTGGAACGCGGCTCCAAAGAAGTTCCCATGAATCACAGGCGTGTACTGAGGGTAACGTTAAGCAATGCCTCCGAATATGTCATTGGATGTTTGTTACATCTTCGCTCCATGCTAGGCACAATAGACCTGCTTGTTATGTGGTTTTCTTGACAAACCCGTACCCTGGCAGCAATTTTTCAGGAGTAAACATAAGTATGTGTGAAACTTCTATGACTTCCGTAAAGGGACGGCGAAGTCAACCCACGTCTCGGCCATCAGGAACGCAGCTCCAAAAACGTTCCCACCAATCAGAGGTGTGTACTGAGGCTAGAGTTAAGCAATGCAACCGACAATGTTGTTGGATGTTTGTGACGCCGTTGCTTGCAGTTAGGCACAATTAACCTGCTTATCATGTGGTTTACTTGTCAAAACGTACCCTGGTAGCAATTTTGCAGGAGCAAACGTAATTATGTGTAAAAATTCTATGATTTCCGCAAAGGGACGGCGAAGTCACCCCACATCTCGGCCATCCGGAATGCGGCTCCGGGAAAGTTCCCACCAATCATAGCGTGTACTCAGGCTGGAGTTAAAAAATGCAACCGACAACATTTTTGGATGTTTTTGACGTCATTGCTTGCAGCTAGGTACAATAAACCTGCTTATCATGTGGTTTACTTGTCAAACCATACCCTGGCAGCAATTTTGCAGGAGTAAATGCAAGTATGTGTGAAACTTTGATGACTTCCGCAAAGGGACGGCGACGTTGCCCGCCGTCTTGCCCATCCGGAACGCGGCTCCAAAAACATTCCCACCAATCACAGGCATGTACTGAGGCTAGAGTTGAGCAATGTTACTGAAAACGTCGTGGGATGTTTGTGACATTGTCGCTCCATGCTAGGCACAATAAACCGGCTTTTTATGTGGTTTTTTTGTCAAACCGTATTCTGGAAGCAATTTTAAAGTAGCAAACGTAAGTCTCTGTAGCCACAGATTGACCACGTGTAATTAGGTCGTTCAAGATGGATGGTGATACCATGTCTCCAATAACATGGAACGGATAACCACCAGCTCTGCAGTAAGGAAGGCGGCTTCTAAAAGAAGTAAACCAATCATAAGCATGTACGTCTCAGTCAGAGGCTAGGACGGAGTTTGATCCTCCTAGCGTCTTATTACTGACACTCAGTACCGGAAAAATGCAACACTGAGCTCCTCTTGGGCTCAGGAATGAAGGAATGAACGAATGATTGAAGGTGTTAATGTGGAAGGATTGCACAAAGAAATGAAGGAATCATTGAGTGATTTATTTAATTAGTTTCTGTAGGTATTTGTTCATTCATGAATGAATGGAAAATGAGTTCATTCATGAGTGAATTAAATAATGAATGAATGAGGTCATGAAGGAATAAATTGTTGAATGAATGGATGGATGAAAGAAATAATGAATGAATAAAGGAAATGTTGAATGTCTGATTTATTGATTGATGGAAGGAATGTATGAAGTAATGAATGAAGGAATGAAGGAGTGAAGGAATGATTAAATGAGTGAACGTGGAAGGATTGCACAAAGGAATTCTGGAATGAGTGAGTGATGTTTTTAGTGAAATAATGGAAGTATTTATTTATTCATGAATGAATGAAAGATGATTTCATTCATGAAAGAATGAGTTAATGAATGAATGAGATCATGAAGGAATGAATTGTTAAATGAATGGATGGATGAAAGAAACAATGAATCAATAAAGGAAACTTTGAATGAGTGACTGATTCATTGATGGAAGGAATGTATGAAGGAATGAAGGAAGGAATAAAGTAGTAAAGGAATGATTAAATGTGTGAATGTGGATGGATTGCAAAAATGAATGCTGGAATGAGTGAGTGATTTTTTTATGACTGTGTCGAGGTATTTGTTCATTCATGAATAAAAAAATATGAGTTCATTCATGAAGGAATGAAATAATGAATGAATGAGTTCATGAAGGATTTAATTGTTGAATGAATGGATGGATGCGAGAAACAATGAATGAATAAAGGAAACATTAAATGAGTTATTGATTGATTGATGGAATAAATGTTTGAAGTAATGAAGAAAATAATGAAGGAGTGAAGGAATGATTGAATGTGTGAATGTGGAAGGATTGAACAAATGAGTGCTGGAATGAGTAAGTGATTTCTAAGTGAGAGAATGGAAGTATTTGTTCATTCATGAATTAATGAAAGTGAGTGAATTCACAAATTAATGACATAATGAATGAACGAGGTCATAAAGGAATGAATTGTTAAATGAAGGAAAAGTTGAATGAGTGAATGATTGATTGATGGAAGGAATGTATGAGGGAATGAAGGAAGTAATGAAGTATCGAAGGAATGATCAAATGTGTGAATCTGGAATGAGTGAGTTAATTTTTTAATGAACTAATGGAAGCATTTGTTCATTCATGAATTATTAAAACATTATTGAATCAATGAACGAATGAATGAATGAGTTCATGAAAGAATGAATTTTGAATGAATGGATGAATGAAAGAAATACTGATGGGTCAAGGAAACGTCAAATGAGTGATTGATTGATTGACGGAAGGAATGTATGAATGAATGAAGTAAGGAATGATGGTATGAACGAATGATCAAATATTTGAATGTGGGAGGATTGCACAAAAGAATTTTATTTAATGAAAGAATGGAAGCATTTGTTAATTAATTCATGAATGAAAAATTCTTGAATTCATGAATGACTGAAATAATGAATCAATGAGGTCATGAAGGAATAAATTGTTGAATGCATGTGTGGATGAAAGAAACAATGAATGAAACGTTGAATGATTTACTGATTTATAAATGGAAGGAATGTAAGAAGTCATGAAGGAATGAATGAAGGAGTGAAGGAATGATCAAATATGTGAATGTGGAAGGATTTCACAAAAGAATTCTGGAATGAGTGAGTGATTTTTTTAATGAGTGTGTGGAGATATTTCTTCATTCATGAATGAAAAAAAGATGTGTTCATTCATGAGATAATGAATTAATAAATGAATGAGTTCATAAAGTAATAAATTTTTCAATGCATGGATAGATGAAAGAAATAATGAATGAATAAAGGAAAAGTTGAATTTTTGATTGACTTATTCATGGAAGGAATTTTTTGAGGAATGAAGGAAGGAATGAAGGACTCAAGGAATGGTTGAATGTGTGAATGTGGAAGGATTGCACGACGGAATGGTGGAATGAGTGAAATAACTTTTAAGTGAAAGAATGGAAGAATTTGTTCATTCATGATTTGATGAAACATAAGTTAATTCATGAATGAATGAATGAGTTCATGAATGAANAGGAAGGAATAAAGTAGTAAAGGAATGATTAAATGTGTGAATGTGGATGGATTGCAAAAATGAATGCTGGAATGAGTGAGTGATTTTTTTATGACTGTGTCGAGGTATTTGTTCATTCATGAATAAAAAAATATGAGTTCATTCATGAAGGAATGAATTAACGAATGAATGAGTTCATGAACGATTTAATTGTTGAATGAATGGATGGATGCAAGAAACAATGAATGAATAAAGGAAACATTAAATGAGTTATTGATTGATTGATGGAATAAATGTTTGAAGTAATGAAGAAAATAATGAAGGATTGAAGGAATGATTGAATGTGTGAATGTGGAAGGATTGAGCAAATGAGTGCTGGAATGAGTAAGTGATTTCTAAGTGAGAGAATGGAAGTATTTGTTCATTCATGAATTAATGAAAAGTGGGTGAATTCACAAATTAATGACATAATGAATGAACGAGGTCATAAAGGAATGAATTGTTAAATGAAGGAAAAGTTGAATGAGTGATTGATTTATTGATGGAAGGAATGTATGAGGGAATGAAGGAAGTAATGAAGTATCGAAGGAATGATCAAATGTGTGAATCTGGAATGAGTGAGTTAATTTTTTAATGAACTAATGGAAGCATTGGTTCATTCATGAATTATTAAAAAATTATTAAATCAATGAATGAATGAATGAGTTCATGAACGAATGAATTTTGAATGAATGGATGAATGAAAGAAATACTGATGGGTCAAGGAAACGTCAAATGAGTGATTGATTGATTGACGGAAGGAATGTATGAATGAATGAAGTAAGGAATGATGGTATGAACGAATGATCAAATATGTGAATGTGGGAGGATTGCACAAAAGAATTTTATTTAATGAAAGAATGGAAGCATTTGCTAATTAATTCATGAATGAAAATTTCTTGAATTCATGAATGACTGAAAGAATGAATCAACGAGGTCATGAAGGAATAAATTGTTGAATGCATGTGTGGATGAAAGAAACAATGAATGAATGAAGGAAACGTTCAATGATTTACTGATTTATTAATGGAAGGAATGTAAGAAGTCATGAAGGAATGAATGAAGGAGTGAAGGAATGATCAAATATGTGAATGTGGAAGGATTGCACAAAAGAATTCTGGAATGAGTGAGTGATTTTTTTAATGAGTGTGTGGAGATATTTTTTTTATTCATGAATGAAAAAAAGATGTGTTCATTCATGAGATAATGAATTAATAAATGAATGAGTTCATAAAGTAATAAATTTTTGAATTCATGGATAGATGAAAGAAATAATGAATGAATAAAGGAAAAGTTAAATTTTTGATTGACTTATTCATGGAAGGAATTTTTTGAGGAATGAAGGAAGGAATGAAGGACTCAAGGAATGGTTGAATGTGTGAATGTGGAAGGATTGCACGACGGAATGGTGGAATGAGTGAAATAACTTTTAAGTGAAAGAATGGAAGAATTTGTTCATTCATGATTTGATGAAACATAAGTTAATTCATGAATGAATGAATGAGTTCATGAATGAATGAATTATTGAATGAACGGATGGATGAAAAGAAGTTAATGAATAAAGGAAACGATGAATGAGTGATGGATTGATTGATGGAAGGAATGTATGAAGGAATGAAGGAATGAAGGAGTGAAAGAATGATCAAATTTGTGAATGTGGAAGGATTGCAGAAAGGAATTCTGAAATGAGTGAATGAATTATTTAATGAAAGAATGGAAGTATTTGTTCATTCATGAATGAATTCGAAATGAGTGAATTCATGAATGAATGAAATAATGAATGACTCAGGTCATGAATGAATGAATTTTTGAATGAATGGATGGATGAAAGAAATAATGATGGGTCAAGGAAAAGTTGCATGAGTGAATGATTGATTGATGGAAGGAATGTATGAAGGAATGAAGGAAGAAATAAAGGATTGAAGGAATTATCAAATGTGTGAATGTGGAAGGATTGCACAAACAAATTCTGGAATGAGTGAGTGATTTTTATTATGAAATAGTGTAAGTATTTGTTCACTTGTTAATGAATTAAAAATTAATTAATTCATGAATTAATTAGATAATGAATGAATGAGGTCATGAATGAATGAATTGTTGAATGAATGGATGGATGAAAGTAACAATGATTGAAGAAAGGAAACTTTGAATGAGTGATTGATTGCCTGATGGAAGGAATTCCTGAATAAATGAAGAAAGGAATGAAGGAGTAAAGGAATGATGAAATTTGTGAATGTTTAAGGATTGAAAAAATTGATTCTGTAATTATTGAGTGAGTGTTTCAGTGAAATAATTGAATTATTCGTTCATTGACGAATTAATGAAAAATGAGTGATTTCATGGAAGCATGATTTAATGAATGAAGTAGGTCATGAAGGAATGAATTTTTGAATGAATGGATGGATGAAAGAAACAATGAATGAATAAAGGAAACATTGAGGGAGTGATTGATTGACTGATGGAATGAATTTATGAAGTAATGAATAAATTAATGAGTAAGTGAAGGAATGAATAAAATTGTGAATATGGAAGGATTGCACAAAGGAATGCTGGAATGAGTGAGTGAAACATTTAGTGAAAGAATTGATTTTGTTTTCATTCATTCATGAATGAAAAATGAGTGAATTGATGAGTGAATGAAATAATTAAGGAATGAGTTCAAGAAGGAATGTATTGATGAATTGACGGATGGATAAAAGAAACAATGAATGAATAATGGAAACGTTGAATGAATGATTGATTGATTAATTTATGGAAGGAATTGTTGAAATAATGAAGGAAATAATGAAGGAGTGAAGGAATTACTAAATGTGTGAATGTAGAAGGATTGTAAAAAGTAATGCTGGAATGAGTGAGTGAATTTTTTTAAAGAATGGAATTGTTTTTTAATTCACGAATTAATGAACAATTAGTGAATTGAACAATGAATGAAATAATGAATGAATGATTTCATGAAGGAATGCATTTTTTAATGAATTGATGGATGAAATAAACAGTGAATGAATTAAGGAAACGATGAATGAGTGAATAATGGATTGATGGAAGGAATGTATGAAGGAATGAAGGAAGGAATGAAGGAGTGAAGGAATGATTAAATTTGTGAATTTGGAAGGATTGCATGAAGGAATGATGGAATGATTGAGTGAAATTTCTAATGAATGTGTGGAGGTATTTTTTCATTCATGAATGAATGAAAGATGAGTTCATTCATGAAAGAATGAATGATTTCATGAAGGAATGAATTTTGAATGAATGGATGGATTGAAGAAACGATGAATGAATGAAAGAAACGTTGAATGAGAGACTGATTCATTGATGAAAGGAATTCATGAAGGAATTAAGGAATGAATGAAGGAGTGAAGGAATGATTTCGGTTGTGAATGTGGAATTATTGCACAAAGTAATTCTTGAAAGATTGAGTGATTTTTTAATGAATTTGTGGAGGTCTTTGTTCATTCAATAATCAATTAAAAATTATTTCATTCATGAAATAATGAATTAATGAATTGGTGGGGTCATAAAGCAATTAATTGTTGAATGCATGGAAGGATGAAAGAAATAATGAATGAATAAAGGAAAAATTGAATGAGTTATTGATTGATTGATGGAAGGAATGTATGAAGGAATGGAGGAAGGAATGAAGGAGTCAAGGAATGATTAAATGTCTGAATGTAAAAACATTGAACAAAGGAATTCTGCAATGATTGAGTGCATTTTTTAGTGAAATAATGGAAGTACTTGTTCATTCATGAATGAATAACAAATCAGTGAATTCATTAATTAATGAAAGAATGAATGAATGAGGTCATGAAGGAATGAATTATTGAATGAGTGGATGGATGAAAGAAACAATTAATGAATAGAGGAAACGTTGAAGGAGTGATTGATTGATTGATGGAAGGAATCCATGAAGGAATGAAGGAAGGAATGAAGGAGTGAGAGAATCATTAAATGTATGAATGTGGAAGTATTGCACAAAGGAATGCTGGAATGATTAATCTAATTGTTTAATGAAATAATGGAATTATTTTTTCATTCATTCATGAATGAAAAGTTATTGAATTCATGAATGAATGAAATAATGAATGAATGAGGTCATGAAGGAATGAATTGATCAATGAATGGATGGATGAAAGCAAAAACTAATGAATAAAGGAAACATTCAATGACTGATTGATTCATTGATTGAAGGAATGTATGAAGGAATGAAGGAAGGAATTCATGAGTGAAGGAATGATTTTATGTTTTAATGTGGAAGGATTGCACAAAGGAATGCTGGAATGAGTGAGTGATAGCATTAGTGAATGAATGGAAGTATTATTTCGTTCATAAATGAATACAATAACGAGTGAATTAATAAATTAATTAATTAATGAATGAATGAGGTGATGAAGGAATTAATTGATAAGTGAATGGATGGATGGAAGCAATAATGAATGAATAAAGGAAACTTTTCATGAGTTCTTGATTGATTGATTGAAGGAATGGATGAAGAAATGAAGGAAGGAATGAAGGAGTCAAAAAATGATTAAATTTGTGAATTTGGAAGGATTTCACAAGGGAATTCTGCAATGAGTGAGTTAATTTTTCAATGAGATAATGGAATTGTATGTTCATTCATGAATGAATGAACAATGAGTGAACTCATGAATGAATGTATGAATGAGGTAATCAAGGAATGAATTGTTGAATAAATGGATGCATGAAATAAATAATGATTGTCAAGGAAACATTGAATGAGTAATTGATTGACTTATTGATGGAAGGAATGTTTGAAGGAATGAAGTAAGGGATGAAGGATTGAAGGAATGATTAAATGTGTGAATGCGGAAGGATTGCACAAAGGAATTCTGGAATGAGTGAGTAATTTTTTTAATGAACGTCTGGAGGTATTTGTTCATTCATGAATGAAGAAAAAATTTATGAATTCATGAAATAATGTGATAATCATTGGATGAGGTCATGAAGGAATGAATTGTTGAATGAATGGATGGATGAAATAGATAATGAATGAATAAGAAAACTTTGAATGAGTGATTAATTGATTTATCGAAGTAAGTTATGAAGGAATGAAGGAAGGATTGAAGATGTGCAGGAATGATTAAATTCGTGAATATGGAAGGATTGCATGAAGGAATGCTGGAATGAGTCAGTTAATTTCTTAATAAAAGAATGGCGCTATTCTTTCATTCACTCATGAATGAAAAATGAGTGAATTCATGAATAAATGAAATAGTTAATGAACGACTTCATGAAGGACTGAATTGTTGAATGAATGGATGGATGAAAGAAACAATGAATGAATAAAGGAAACGTTGAATGAGTGATTGATTGATTGATTGATGGAAGGAATTTATGAAGGAATTGAGGAAGGAATGAATGAGTGAAGGAATGCTTAAGTTTGTGAATGTTGAAGTATTGCACAAAGGAATGCTGGAATGAGTGAGTGAATTTTTGAATGAAATAGTGGAAGTATATGTTCATTCATGAATGAGTGAAAAATGAGTGAATTCATGAACGAATGAAAAAGTGAATGAATGAGGTCATGAAAGAATGGATTGTTGAATGAATGGATGGATGAAAGGAACAATTGATGAATATTGTAAACGTTTAATGAGTGATTTGTTGAATGATGGAAGGAATGTATGAAGGAAGGAAGGAAGGAATGAAGGAATGAAGGAGTGACAGAATGATTGAATTTGTGAGTGTGGAAGGATTGCACATCGCAATGCTGGAATGAGTGAGTGAATCCTTTAGTTAAATAATGGAAGCATTTGTTCATTCATGAATTAATGGAAAATGAGTTAATTCATGAATTAATGAGACAATTAATGAATGAGGTCATGAAGGAATGAATTTTTGAGTGAGTGGATGGATGAAAGAAGCAAATTTTATGAATAAAGGAAACATTGAATAAATGATTGATTCATTGATGAAAGTAATGTTTGGAGGAGTGAAGGAGTGAAGGAATCATTAAATGTGTGAATGTGGTAGGATTTGACAAAGGAATTCTGGAATGAGTGAGTGATAACATTAATGAATGAACGGAATTATTTTTCATTCATGAATTAATGAATTCATGAGTGAATTCATGAATGAATGAATGAATGAATGAATGATTTCATGAAGGAATGAAATGTTGAATGAATGGATGGATGAAATAAGTAATGAGTGAATGAAGGAAACATTGAATGAGTGCTTGATTGATTGATGGAAAGAATGTTTGAAGGAATGAAGGAGTCAAGGAATGATTAAAATTGTGAATGTGGAAGAATTGCACAAAGGAATGTTGGAGTGAGTGTGTGAATTTGTTGATTAAGTAATGGAAGTATTTTTTTTCATTCATTCATGAATGAAAAATTAGTGAATTCATGAATTAATGAAATTTTGAATAAATTAGTTCATGAAGGAATGAATTGTTGAATGAATGGATGGATGAAAGAAGTAATGATGGGTCAAGGAAACGTTGAATGAGTGATTGATTGATTGATGGAAGGAATGTATGAAGGAATGAAGGAAGGAATGAAGGAAGGAATGAAGGTGTGAAGGAATGATTAAATGTGTGAATGTGGAAGGATTGCACAAAGAAATGCTCGAATGAGTGAGTGATTTATTTAATGAATGTCTGGAGGAATGGTTTCATTCATGAAGGAATTAAAACAGAGTTAATTCATGTATGAATGAAATAATGAATGAATGAGTTCATGAGGGAATAAATTGTTGAATGAATGTATTAATGAAAATCACAATGAATGAGTGCATGAAGGAATAGATAAAGTATTTCATGAGGTAATGAATGAAGCAATGAGTGCATGAAGAATAGAGGTTGAAACATCCATACCTTTGCCCACGTCCGTGTTAATCCCACGGGGGGGCGGGTGCAACCCCCGGGTGTTTTTGGTGCTGAGATAATCTGGGTCAATCAGTTCAGGTTGTATTGCGCTAAATTGTAACAGCACAGAGGTGGTTGACGTTCATGAAACAGGTTTTGATTTCAGTGATTAGTTGCCTTTGGAAGCCTTGGCAGACTTCAGGTGACGTTGTTGAAGAGGTTGGAAAGCCCGATTGATGCGCAAATCATAGTACAAAGACCAGTTTTCAAGAGAAATCCTACAGTGTTGTTTTCTCCTCTTTCATTCGGTAAGAGAAAAATCAAACTTATGGCTTCCTTGCCGCACATGCTGCTCAAAGGACGTCCTTTGCCTCCGCTAGGGAAATGGAAGTGTGCTGTGGATGTGTCATGCACCATGGATCTTTATGATAGGTGGGTCCAGTGGAAAAAAATCAAGCGCTTATGGGACTCAAAGGGGTGAGGACCCGTACAACATGTGCTGGCTGCTGGGCGTTAAACTGCCCCATTGCCGTCCAATTTGGTGTCCTCCTCACTGGCAGCCATGGGTCCATCCGGACCCAGTGTGGTGTGCTATGCTGTGAACCGTGTAGCCTTCTGATGGTGCCTTCTGATCTACCAGACATGGGCTAAAATGGGGCATCAATGTTGACAATGATTTGCCATCCATTTTATGCACCATTTGCACTTTATGAGCGGCTTTTCATTGCTGTGGTGCCTTGTTTTCACCGTCATTGCAAGAAGCACCAAGTAGTAGAGCCAACACCCGTACCAGAAACCTGCACATGGTGACACGAGGACCGCATGGACGCCGTTCATTCCTTCATGCGTGTGACACACGCTGCGCCTGCTTGTGTGGCTGCTTCTTCTCCTGGCCTAGAACATGAGGCAGAGGCTAGTATTGAGCCTGATCCTGTTCTTGCGCCATCATCTGCTCCTCCTCTTGCTTCTTCTCCTGCTTCGTCTCCTGCTCCTGCTCCGTCTACTGCTCCTGCTCCTGCTCCAAATTCCACTCTTTCTCCACTTCGTTTTGTCTACACACCCCCTCCTTTGCTAGACGTGTATCATAAAGCCTAAATTCTGGTCCGGTTCCCAATAAAGAGGAGACCAGACGCATTGAACATAGAGCCTGCACTTGTGTCTGTGTGGCATGACGCGGTAACCAGCAGAAGCAGGTTGCTGGGTCAGGATGGCGGGAAGACTGGCAAGTAGTTTCTGGGTGGCTGGGTGGCTGGGTGGCGTGCAACCACTCGCACTAGACCTGCTCCAGCTCCTCCTTCTGAAGTGAATGCGCTGTTGAAAACTTTCCTTCCGGAGATTAATTTGCTTCTAAATCACTGTACAAATTTACTCACCCTTCTCCACAAGCACTTTGCAGGTGAAATGAATTGGGGACTGGGAGAAGCATTGGCATGAATTGGGTAACGGTGCTGTAAGGTTGGTGGACGAGACCATTGCAGCCAAAAAATGCATGTAGAGCACCGACAATTCAAGTATTCCCTTTAGAAAAACTCGTGTTTTTCCATGGGATCTACAAGTCTGGCTACAACAAGAAATGTTCTTTTAATTGGTGCATTAATGTTGCTCTGGTGTGGTCAAACATGTACACATTCTGTTTTCCATCAGTTAACATTTATGCCATGTTCAAAGAGACATCATGACATCATTAATTTTTTCATTTTGGTTATGAAGGCATTGAAGAAGAAATTCTCAACACACTAAGGTAGCCTATAAACTTCACCAGGCAGTCTATACACTTGCCAAGAATTCAGGTCTATAAGTAGTTGGTGGTGTTCTCACAGATCTATGTTTGCTCTCCAAGAGGATGCTGCAGCAGAATGTCACACACGGCTCCAACAATGATTGCATGGGAATCATGTGGATGTTGCAGGCCCCTTTGTGGGTGAGTTCTATACCATTCACGTGATGCAGCTTTTGCGACAAACATGTCCATTGTAGTAAGAAACAAGATATTCACATAGGAATAATGCTGAAAGAACTAGCTTTCACATAATGGATAGAAGCAAAAACAAAAATGACAGTGTTGTAGTTTCACTTATGGCGATCAGTTTTAACATGTTCTGCAGTGGATGCAGAGACAAGAATAACACAAAGGTTACATACTAAACAACATTACAGTGTAAAATTGGACAACCCAATCATTTGGAAATGTAGCGTGCTGATGCAACAGCCAGCGTATCTACAATAACTTTCTTGCATGCAATAGATTCTTTCTACCTTGCATACAGACTAAGAAGCAATGCATAGATGCATGACCATTCCTGGAGCCATTACCAAAGCTGCTTTGTCTTCTGCTTGACCTCATGTTGCTTTGTGGCCAGAGCGTCTTCTATGACAGGACCAGCTAGCAACTATTGCAATTCTTCTCTTGCAGTCAAGTAGTCATCTACAATGTCTACAACTTGTGCGACTCATGTGCAAATGGTGTGCATTGCTCAAACAT
>SZWC01018476.1:28510-46748 GCA_023375785.1 Penium margaritaceum
TCAACTTGCGGCTCATGACAATCCGCAAGTTCCAAATCATGCCAAACTTGGGCGACTGCCACTGCAGCACCGTACATCACCAGACAGCGGTTAGCAGCATTTCATAATTACCTGGCGGCATGACTGGCCATGGAATAATTTATAAAAGCCTTGGCTGCGGAATCACCAGCGTCCTCTGCCACTTGGCATGCACATATGACAGCGTCTGCCTGCATGACGGGGGGAGCCTGCCCAGTGTCCATGAGGCCCTTGTGCTCCTTGCGTTGCTAACCACTGCTTGCCTCTGCTTTCAGCCACTTGGATATGCTCACCATTGCTTGCCGCTTCTTGTTGTAGCTTGTCGCTGCTGCCTTTATTCACGCTGTTTCCGCTGATGCCGCTCCTCGCAACTACTTGCCGCTCATTGCCGCTAATCGCCGCCGCCCGTTGCTGCTTACCCCTTCTTGCAGACGTGGGTTCTGAAGTGAGGGACCTTCACATCAGGACACAGACCGGGTGCCTCCTCCCGTACACCGACGCCGATTGATAAGGAGAGCTGGACAGGCAATAGCAGCACCACCAGCAGTTGTGGAAGCAGAAGGAAAATCACCAAAACGAGCAAGAGCAGGAGCAACTGTAGCAGCAGGCAGTAACACAAGGAGCATTAGACTGTGTGTGTGTGTGTGTGTGTGTGTGTGAGAGAGAGAGAGAGAGAGGGAGAGAGAGAGAGATCGAGAGAGAGAGAAGGAGAGAGAGAGAGGGGGGAGAGAGAAAGGGAGACAGAGAGCGGGGGACAGAGAAAGAGACAAGGAGAATCAGAGTGCGTGGGAGGGAGGGAGGGAGGGAAAACGTTTTGGTGTACAATCGCAGGGCGCTTACGATGTCTATATGTAGATACCGGTAGTTGCTGAAGTTGTTGCTGCAGCTGGTTGCTGTAGCTGCTGCTGTTTCTTCCTCTTGTTGCTACTATTTTCCCTTGCGATCTGCTGCACTTGCCGCCGTTTTGTGTGGTATGGTGTGGTGTGGTGTGGTTTGGTATGGTGTGTCCTGCAATATAGAAGTCTTACATCATTGTGGACGCGGCAGTTACTCCAACTTCTCCGTGTCTACAATCATACATCGTAGTGTGGTCATGTAACGTGTTGCCTTCATCCCAAGCATGGACAACGGGAGTCAAAAACGATTCCAAACGTCCTAGATGATGAGTCGCCTTCATGCAAGGACGTTCAGGCATGGAAAAAGAAACCCACAGAAGTCCCCATAAGGAATGTTGCAATTGATGCTTCACATGAGATAGGCTTTGCGACGAAAATGAGAGTCCAATCCAGCTTTCCTCACATCCAATTTACCAATATTGCAACCTTCTCATGTGACAACTCGTCTTCAAGTCCAGACTGGTACATCATGGTGGGGCGTGCTGTATTCCTCTAACGTCCTGGAAAATGCGTTGCCTTCATGGCAGAAAATTCACGCATGGATGCCAAAACCCACCAATGTGCCCATGAGCAATGCTGTAATTCATTCTTCATATAACCAAAACGTGAGTGCAATTTAACTGACTTCACATGAACCTACGGATATTTTAGCCTCTCACGTGACACGTCGTCTTTACGTTCACATTGGTACATTGTGGTGGGGCGTGGTGGGGTCCTCTAACATTCTAGAAGTGTCGCTTTCATCATAGAACATCTTCTCATGGACGATGGGATTTGGCAACGATCCCAACACAAATGTTGTAATCAAGAATTGACGTAACTAAGGTTTTGTAAGGAAAGCGTGAGTGCAATACAGATGAACACACATTTTGGATATTGCATCGTCTCAAGTGACACGTCTTAACGTTTACATTGGTACATCACGGTTAGGCGTGGTGTGGTCCTCTAATGTCCTAGAAGATTCATTACCTTCATGCTAGAATGTTAACGCATGGATGCTGAAACCCATCGACATTCCCATTAGGAATGCTGCAATTGATACTTCACAAAATGATGGGTTTGCAATGAGAACGTGAGTGCAATACGGATGACCTCACATGAATTTATGGATATTGCTACCTCTCACATGACACATTGTCTTAACGTCTATATTTCTAGATCGTGGTGGGGGAGGTGGGGTCCTCTAACATCCTAGAGAATCTGTCGCCTTCATCCTAGAACGTATTCTCATGGACGACGTGATCGGACAACGCTCCCAACACTAAAGCCTCAATCAATAATTGATGTAACAAAGTGTTTGCAAGGAAAGTGTGAGTGCAATACAGCAAAATGCACAGTTTGGATATCATATCATCTCAGGTGACACGTCTTAATGTTTACATTGGTACATCGTGGTTGGGTGTGGTGTTGTCCTCTAACATCTATGAAGATGTGTCGCCTTCATGCCAAAACATTCACGCATGGACGCCAAAACCCATCGACGTCCCCATAAGGAATGTTGCAACTGATACTTCACATTATAATGGATTTGCAACAAAAACGGGAGTGTAATATAGATGACCTCACATGAATTTACACATGTTGGAACCTCTCACGCGACACGTCGTCTTCACGTTCACATTGCTACATCGTGGTGGGGCATGGAGGGGTCCCGTAACATCCTCCAAGATGTGTTCCCTTTATCACATGACATCTTTTCATGGACGACGTGCTTGGAAAACGATCCCAGCACAAAAGCTTCAATGGAGAATTGACGTAACAAAACGTTTGTGAGGAAAGCGTGAGTGCAATACAGGTAAAGGCACGGTTTGGATATTGCATCGGCTCACGTGACACATTTTAACGTCTACATTGGTACATCGCAGTGGGGTGTGGTGTGGTTCTAATGTCCATGAAGATGAGTCGCCTTCATGCCAGAACTTTTACGCATGGACGCCAAAACCCATCAACATCCCCGTGAGGAATGCTGCAATTGATACTTCACATACCGATGGGTTTGCAAAAAAATCGTGAGGGCAATACAGATGACCTCACATAAATTTACGAATATTGTAACCTCTCACGTGACACATTGTCTTAACGTCTATATTGCTAGATTGTGTTGGGTTGTGGTGGGGTCCTGTAACGTCCCAGAAGACGTGTCGCCTTCATCCCTGAACGTCTTCTCATGGAGGATGAGATCAGACAATGATCCCAACACCAATGCTTCAATAAAGAATTGACGTAACAAAGGGTTTGCAAGGTACGCATGAGTACAATAGAGCTAAAAACACACTCAAGATATTCCATTGTCTCACGTAACATGTCTTAAAGTCAATATTGGTACATCGCGGTGGGGCGTGGTGTTGTCCTCTAACATCCTAGAAGATTTGTCACCTTCATTCTGGAACATTCACGCATGGACGCCTAAACACACCAACGTCCCCATGAGGAATGTTGCAGTTGATGCTTCACATAACGATGGGTTTGCAATGAAAACAGGAGTGTAATAGAGATGAAAATACATGAATTCTCAGATGTTGCTACCTATCATGTGACATGTTGTCTTAACGTCTATATTGATGGATTGTGGTGGGGCGTGGTGGGGCGTGGTGGGGTCCTCTAATGTCCTACAAGATTTTTTGCCTTCATCCCAGGTCATCTTTTCATGGATGACAGGATTAAATAACAATCCCAAGACAAAAGTTTGAATCCAAAATTGGTGTAACAACGAGTTTTCAGGGAAAGTGTGAGTGCAATATAGCTAAATGCACAGTTTGGATATCGCATCGTCTCACATGAAACATCTTAATGTTTACACTGGTAAATCACGGTGGGGTGTGGTATGGTCCTCTAACATCCATGAAGATGCGTCGCCTTCATGCCACAACATTCATGCATGGACACCGAAACCCATTGACGTCCCCATGAGAAATGTTGCAATTAATGCTTCACATAATGATAGGTTTGTGAAAAAACGCGAGTGTAATACAGATGACCTCACATGAATTTATGGATGTTGTAACGTCTCATGTGACACATTGTCTTAATGTCTATATTGCTAGATCATGGTGGGGAGTGGTGGGGTCCTCTAACATCTTAAAAGATGTGTCACCTTCATCCCATAACGTCTTCTCATGAAGGACGATATGGGAAAATGATCCCAACACCAATGCTTCAATCAAGAGTTGATGTAACAAAGGGTTTGCGTGGTAAGCGTGAGTGTAATACAGCTAAACGTACATTTTGGATATTACATCATCTCACGTGACACGTCTTAACATCTATATTGGTACATCATGGTGGGGCGTGGCGTGGTCCTCTAATATCCTAGAAGATTCGTCGCCTTTATGCCAGAAAGTTCATACATGGATGCCGAAACCCACCGACGTCCCCATGAGGAATACTGCAATTGATACATCACATAACGATGGGTTCGTAACAAAAATGTGAGTGCAATAGAGATAAACTTACATGAATTCTCAAATATTTCTACCTCTCCGGTGACATGTCGCCTTAACGTCTGTATTGGTAGATCGTGGTTGGGCGTAGTGGGGTCCTTTAGTGTTCTAGAAGATGTGTTGCCTTCATCCTATATCATCTTGTCATAGACGACGGGACAGGACAACGATCCCAACATGAAAGCTTTAATCGACAAATGACGTAATGAAGGGTTTGCAAGGAAAGCATGAGTGTAATATAAATAAAAGCACAGTCTCGTTATCGCATCGTCTCACGTGACACGGCTTAACGTTTACATTGGTGAACTGCGGGTGTGATAAGGTCCTCTAACGTCCATGAAGATGCGTCTCCTTCATGCCTGAACATTTACGCATAGACCCTGAAATCCATCGACGTCCCCATGAGGAATGCTGTGATTGATACTTCACATAACGATGGGTTTAAGACAAAAAATTGAGTGCAATACAAATGACCTGATATGAGTAAATAGATGTTACAACCTCTCACGTGACACGTTATCTTAACGTCTATATTGGTAGATTGTGGTGGGGCGTGGTGGGGTCCTCTAACGTCTGAAAAGAGGCATCACCTTTATCCTTGAACGTCTTCTCATCAAGGAAAGGATCAGACAACAATCCCAACATGAATGCTTCAATCAATAATTGATGTAGTCAAGGATTTGCGAGGTGAAGATGAGTGCAATACAGCTAAATACACATTTCGGATATCACATCGTCTCACTTGAAACGTCTTAACGTCCATATTGGTACATTGCGGTAAGGCATGGTGTGGTCCTCTAATGTCCTAGAAGATTTTTCACCTTCATGTCAGAACGCTCACGCATGGATGCCATAACCCATCGATGTCCCCATGAGGAATGCTGCAATTGATACTTCACATGACGATGGGTTTTTGACAAAAAAGTGAGTGCAATACCGATGACTTCACATGAATTTCCGGATATCGCATCCTCTCATGTGACATGTCGTCTTAACGTCTATGTTTGTACATCACAATGGGGCTTTGTGGGGTCCTCTTACGTCCTAGAAATGCGTTGACTTCATCTTAGAACGTCTTCTCATGGATGACAGGATCGGAAAATAATTCCAACACAAATGATTGAATCGAGAATTAACATAACGATGGGTTTGCGNATCTCAATGGGGCTTTGTGGGGTCCTCTTACGTCCTAGAAATGCGTTGACTTCATCTTAGAACGTCTTCTCATGGATGACAGGATCGGAAAATAATTCCAACACAAATGATTGAATCGAGAATTAACATAACGATGGGTTTGCGAGGAAAGCATGAGTACAATACAGCTTATCACACATTTTGAATATCCCATCCTCTCACTTGACACGTCTTCACGTCTATGTTGGTACATTGTGGTGGGACGTGCTGTTGTCCTCTAAGATCAGAGATGCGTTGCCTTCATGCTAAAACTTCAATGCATGGACGCCAAAACCCATCGACGCCCCCATTTGGAATGCTGCAATTGATGATTCACATAACGATGGGTTTATGAAGAAAACTTGAGTGCAATAGAGATGAATTCACATCAATTTACGGATACTGCTACCTCTCACAGGAAAGGGAGAGCGATGCATTTTGCCCTGGGCACAGTCCAGGCAGTCGGCTGTGCAAGGAGCAGGGAAGGAAGAAGCATCGAGACCGGTGGCAGGCTGATGACGCAGCACGCTAGGAGTTGCGGCAGTGCTCACGTGACAGAGACGGCGGTGCAGGAGGCGTGCATGCTCAGGCAAGAGTGAAGGGGCAACATGCACGTGAGCGTGAGCGATGGCAGACTGACTCGGTGCAAAAAGCGGCACACGGTACAACCTCTCACAACGAATTCCACGAAGCATGACACGTCCAGATGAATGCAAGGACACAGTGCCAATGCAACGAGACACGACAAAATCCATACCTTGATCATCCAAGGTGGACACAGAGAGCAGAAGGATCTATAGGGCGGGCACATACAACACATCAGGTAGGAAAACGTCATCGGAGGGACCAGCAAACTGAACAACACCCCCGCCTTGAACAGGTAACATCTGGCCGGAGCCAGTGCGAACGAAGCGAATATCCCCAACAGGCCCCAACGACACAAACGCAGAGCGCGACGACGTCATGTCATGAGTGGCGCCCGGGTCGATGATTCAAAAATCACGTGACATACGAGCAGACGAGAACAGATGACAAACGGCAACACGACCACGGTACTCAGGAGAGGATAGTGACTGACCGCAAGCTGCCAAGAGACAAGGAAACGACACATACTCCCAACCCTCAACCCACGCGGCAGCAACGGGTGGACCCCCCATCCACGCTCCCCGCAGGGATCCATCGGACTCACACTGGTGACCTCGAGACCCGACAGCCGTACTCACACCACAAGGTGCAGGAGGTCGAGGCAGATGGGACGTGCTTGCCCGTGACTCCCAGAGAGAAGTGGATGAGATCCTTGTACAGCGAGCGGAGCTGGAGCATTGGAACATCCTTAATGTTGTGTAGATTTCCACACGTCCCATTGCTAGATTGGCCTATTCACCATTGTCTTGCACAGTTGACACCAAGACTGCCTTACGATGAATCTGGATATGGCTGTTGCTTGTCTATGATGTTTCATCAATGTTGGTTGATTATGTATGATGTGTGGGACTACTTTGGTGCTTGAAACCTGGCCAAATAGGATTAAATAGGGAATGGAAGCCCACGCAAAACTGCCATGAGAGCTGGGAAAATGTAATTACTAGGAATCTTCCTAGTACGCTTGCCACTGATTGAGCATCGGCGCTCAGTCAGCTCGTGGCGTCAAAACAGGTCGGACGCGAAACGGCAAGGGTTTGGTTAGGCGACACAAGCAGAGTGTCAAATGTGCTTCAATAAATAAAGGGCGGTATGACCATATACCCCTCGTTTGGGACAATGAGCCTGATTCCCCCCTCACTCGGAACAACAAGTGAGAGAGTGGGAGAAACTCCCTCAAGTGCTGACAGTGTAGGAGAGGGGGTCTAGAGGTACCCAACGCAACTGACGGGACTTATTTGAGTGAGAGACAGCAAAGAAACACATGAGAAAGTGGGAAGTTAGATAACAGAATGAGCGAACGGGGGCTATCCCCTCCCACCTCTTCTACCAAGCGTGCACTCAAAGGGAAACGCACAGTTTGGTCAAGGAGAACAGAAAAGCAAGAAGAATAAGGGTCCAAATGGACCCGGGGCCCGTATGGGCTGCTCGGCTGTCCGAACGCCGAGCCAAAAGAAGCAGCAGGAGCAGAATGAGGAGAGCTACAAAAGAACGCTGAGAAATGAGAGGAAGGGGACCAATGAGAAAAATAGCCCCGGAGAGCTGGCCACCGAGAAAATTCTTGCAGGCACATGGGAGAGTGCAGAAGGTCGCAGGGGCTGTCGTGGCGATCGTCGACCCTTGTAGTGTGCGTGCGTGTGGAAGGCATTAAGTCCAGAGGCCACCAGGACTGACACAGCAACAATAAGCCCCATCCGCCCCTATGTCGGAACAATAAGCCTGATCCGCCCCTACGTCGGAACAATAAGCTTGATCCACCCCTTCTATACAGATGCGAGTTTGCGTAACAAAATAACAATATACCCCTCTCGTTTGTCAAAAGATAGCATTTTGATGTCGCATGGATGTGCCGTCGACATACTGACGTCACATTTTTGACCCAATCATCACAAACTCGTTTATGAAAGAGTTTGTGATTTTCCATAAGTGGTTTGTAAGAAGTTTGCATGGGGGGTGCGACACTCCCCATGAGTTAAAGGGGGCCTTGCAGGTGCCCGTGCAAGAATAAACCCTTAAACCCTGGGCATAATGAGGGGGTGGGTTTTTCTATAGTTTGTACATCAAACGTGGGTATAAAAGTTGAGAAAAATGTAAAGTAAAACAAACACGGATTATTGACTCCCCATTCATGGAGGGAGGATTCCTACGAACACCCATTCTCCGGAATCCCCGGTGAAGTCCCCAACCCCACCCCCCACCACACTCACCCCCGCCTCCCGGCAACCCACCGGCCCCCCGTACCATCGCGGCCCTCAATTGGGAGGGCCTCTATCAGCGAGCGGATGGGTGGGCAGGCGAGCTGCGAGAGGCAGAGGGGGTGCGGTGTGGGAGGGGGGGGGGGTTGAGGAAGTGCTGACCGACGGACATTGGCCGGCAATCTCCCTTCCCCTCCTCGAAACTATCGCAACCCTCCATCGCGACGGCCGCGATGGAGGGTCGCATTCTACCAGGCATGCCCGCTTTCGCCATGTTTAACCAGCGACATGTGTCGCTGTTTGTGCATGGTAAAAATGGGGGGGGGGGGATAGGGCTTATTTTTGTGGGACATGGGCAAATGGGGCTTATTGCTTCGACGGAGGGGTATATGGGGATTTTTGTTCTGACGGAGGGGCGAATGAGGCTTATAGTTCCGACAGAGGTGTATAGAGGGTCATGGGTAACAAAATAGGGGGGAATCGACATTTTTGCCAATAAATAAAACACATGCATAGAGAGCTGACAACTGACGAGAAGACAACATAAATGTCTACCGCAGCTCACGGCAAGTGACGCAGGCACAGTGTCACTTTGTCCAAAAATCGGTCCAAAACAACTATTTTGGCCATGATCATATGCAAAGGTATCCAAACGCATCACGGTCTGAGCCTACAGATGCAAAATCTTGAGCCGGACGCTACAATTGGTCAGACGCATAAGTCTTGCATTAATCGGTGGATAGATACTGCAAAACATGCAAATTGGGCTCGAGAGCCTGTCCACCAAGAAAACTCTAGCGTCTGCAGAAAAACCGGCAAGGACCCCGGCAAGCACCCGGGATGTGGTGGCAGCTGTCTGGCAATTGCTGGTGCATGGAGCCACCACTCATCGGTGCTCTTGCGCCAGCTGCGTACGCATCATGTATCATGTCGTCGTGCTCTCCAGTAACGCTGCTCCATACCGCCAGTACGGGGTATACGGTTTATCATCACGTCGTTGCTCGTGACAGGTGGAAGCCACACAAACCAACACTCCCCCTGGCTGACACATCCGTCACCATAATGATGACTGAGGGGCTACACTCACTGTCTCTCGTAAACACCAATGAAAATACAAGGTCTCCTCATGACCATGGACCATGTCTCCAGGGTCCGGGTCTTGACCACACCTGCTCACATGCATGGAGCATACATAACACACGGAGGCAATGGGTCTCCACGTCACACTGGTACAAGTCACCAGGTGCGCGGGTCTCGACCAGCATAACCTCAACAAGAGCATCGTGGCAGACACAAACTAAGAACGCCGTCCTCATAAAGGTGCCAGGCCAAAGCCCATACACCGGTACCCCCCCTGGGTTAGAGAGGCTGACAATACAAGCAAAGCTCATGGCCACGCCCAACACAATCACTAAAGAGGGAGTACGGCTCCCCCATGGCTACACATCCCTGAAAAAAAATAGTAAGGTTGATGATGATGCTGGTTGGATGTGCTCGCACATAGCCTCACCCTGGAGTGTCGTCGTCGTTGCTTTCGGAGTCACTGTCGTCGCTGTCGTCGTCGTCAATGCTGTCGTCCCCTACTGCTGTGACTGGTGCAGCGCTCAGGGCCTCCTCCAACTGCATCACCTGCTGTATGCCTGCCAGCTGATGAGCCTGCACATCGCCACACTTACTCTGTAGCGTCAAGACACGTGTCCAACTTGTGGAGCTCTACTGCAGCTGTCGGCCGGGCGGCTACATCTGCTGCATGTAGGCGGTCAGTCGCAGAACAAACCTAACGGTGGAACTCAATTGCATGCGCATCCACACAAGCTATGGCCTTCTGCAGTCTCGCCACCTCATCCCGTAGGTGAGCCGTCAAATCATCTGTCGCTTGGCCGCCAGCTGCTGGCAGGGCATCGACACTGGAAAACGCGTCGGCATCTGTGGTGTCTGCATTAGTAGGAGGTACTACTGTGGAGGCACCGGCTGCTGCGGACACACCAATCACTCAGCTGTTGACCACTTGCAAGACATCGACATTCCTTGGTTGACCTACCTCTGTGGCGTCACTGCCATCATCGGGAGCCTATACGTCTGGGGGCTCCTTCAAATCCCTGGTGCGTAGCCAATCATCCACCTGCTAGTGAATGTCCACCCGTCGCCGATGTGCATCCTGTAGAGAGCACTGAGCTACCTTGAGACGTGTGTGCACATCGTCTACACACTCCTTGGCAGCTCGTTCTATTGGAACATCTATAGTGTAGCAATAGCTGCTAGCCTCCCGGAGCTCGGCCATGAGACCCTACATGTGTGCCTCCGCTCGAGCCACGACTGCCTCTTGCTCGTCGACCACAAAGCGCAGGCGCTCAGGTACAGGCACTATAGCTCGGATGAGTGTAGTTGTGTCGTCGGCTGGAACTGCCATGGTATCAGCGATGCCGGTCAGGGTAGCCATGAGCCGGAGGTCCGCAGGTCGCTCAGTATCCTCCATGGTAGGTGCATCTACAAGGGTGACTATTGCAGGCTCATGAGATGTCGCAGAAACATGTGCCTCTCGGCTGTCAGTAGTGTTGACCACTATAACAAGTCCTCTTGCACGTGCCGCCACTGATGAGATATCCACCGATATCGCCTCCTCCAACTGTCTGCGCAAGTCTGACCACCTCCACACTGCACTGTGAAATGTGTACTGAGCAGCCTTGAGGCGCGTGTATACATCCTTGACGTCTACTACTGTTAACCCACAACCCGCGCCATCTTCAGTGCTCCAATGTGTGCTCGCTGTACGCAACTCAAGCGTGAGGTCCTGTAGGTGCCTATCCGCACGTGCATCTGCATCCTCATGGTCACGAAGCGCAGAGTGTAAACGCTCGAGCGTAGGGGCTCGCCCTACTGCTAGTGCATCAGCTACTACTCAAGGTGCATCCTCCGTGACGGCTGCGCCTCCACAGACAGCTACCGCAATGGCACCAGCCATACCGGAAGCGTTAGCGACCTCGACGTCTCCTGCCTCTCCGAGTACCCCCATCGCATGTGTACCTGCAATGGCTGATGCTATGGCTGAAGGAGCGTCAAACCCTGTGGAGGCCGTACTGGTTGCTATAGGAGCGACGACCATCATGGTGTGTGGAGCAACAAGGGCGTCCACTGCCGGTGTCCCGTCAGTAGCAGTGACTGCAACNCGAAGCGTAAAGTGTAAGCGCTCGAGCGTAGGGGCTTGCCCTACTGCTGGTGCATCAGCTACTACTCAAGGTGCATCCTCCGTGACGGCTGCGCCTCCACAGACAGCTACCGCAATGGCACCAGCCATACCGGAAGCGTTAGCGACCTCGACGTCTCCTGCCTCTCCGAGTACCCCCATCGCATGTGTACCTGCAATGGCTGATGCTATGGCTGAAGGAGCGTCAAACCCTGTGGAGGCCGTATCGGCTGCTACAGGAGCGACGACCATCATGGTGTGTGCAGCAACAAGGGCGTCCACTGCCGGTGTCTCGTCAGTAGCAGTGACCGCAACTGCTGTTACTGTCACGACATCGATGGCTACCGACTTGCCCACTACCTGGATGTCTGCTCTACATGCGTCGGCTGCCACCTCCACTGCTAATACTGCCCCATCCGGTGCTGCTGCCACACCTGCCTCTCTGGTTGTGGTCTCTGCTATGTCAACTGTAGTCTCCATCTCCATCTCCATCTCCATCTCTACATCTGCCTCCAATTCCGCGTCGGACCACTCGTGCGTCTCCGACTCCATGTCGGACCACTCCTCGGATGTCTCGTCCTCACTAAAAGCGCCCTGTCATGTAGCACCGTCCGTCGCATCCCTCGTGCACTCTCTGGTGGTCGTCGGCGGACACTCCATCCCCCTCTCAATCGATGCACTTGTAGAGGTTGCGAAGGGGTGCCGCACCAACCCTGCGACTGGGGCCAAGAGAGTTAGATATGTGGTGATGTCTGCCATTGCTGTGACTGTTACTGTCTCCTGGGCACATTTCACCAAACGTGCCGTCCGCTGGCTCGCGTGTTGAGTGCGAGCGCAAAGACAGCGGGTTGAAGGGACTACCACAGAAGTGGAGAGGTCAAAGGTCGGGATGACTCCAACTGCCTCCAGCACTGAGTGTAGGGTGTTAGATGTGGAGCTAAGGTCGGGAGGCATGGCGATATCAGGTGATGAGACTGACGGAGGTGAGGATGGCAAGGAGGAAGATGTAGCTGTGTGTAGCGGCATGGTGGCAACGGTCTGCTCAGAGACCACATGGTCTGTGAGGTGGTGTACCATACGCTTCAGACCCTGGAGGTTGGCATACAACACCGCCATAGCTCCACTGAGGGATGCCACAGTGTCAGAAGGTGAAGAACAAGAGCGGGACTGTATCCAAGGCGGTCGCCACCCGGCAGGGTGTTGGCGACACTGGTGCTAGCCATGGTGCCGATCGCCACAGTAGTAACAGGCAAAGCCGTTAGACGCCTAAGGCATGTGCCACGGTTGCAACTGCCACTGTGGACGTGGCGCCTGCCACGTACGCACAACCGGTGCCAACCACGGCGCCGGCTGCACTCGCTGCCACGCCAGTGTGCTCATCTCCGGAGCTTGGTGTGGATGAGTGCCCAGGGTACTCGCTCTCGCTGATACAAAGCCACAAGGGGAGGTGTGCCATTGAAGCACAGTCTCTCAGACATGCTATGCTGCCGTCACAAGGACGGCCAATGCCACGCTAGCAGTGCGCTACTGTGCGAGTGCTCCATGATTGCTATGCTGCTATCGCTTGGCAAACACAATGTGCGACCGCAAGTTGCCTTCGGTGTTGTTGCTCTTGTTGCTGCTGCCTACAGCCACCGTCAACACCAATGGGGGTGGTCCTCGCCACACTTCCTAATGTCGCTACCGCTGCTTGTGCCGTTGTTGGTGCAACTACTACAATTGTTCCATTCGCCGTCGGCAGCTGACGGCTTTGTACTCAAGCCAACTTTGCCCTCTCCTCTGTTATTTGTTTTTCTTTTCCTCTTTTTTTTTTTCAGCAGCCACCTTCTTAGGTGCCCATTTGGAGGTTGTTCTAGGGTACCCCACACGAGGACCCCCCCTTTGTCCTCTCCCCCCCTTTTTTGTGTTTTTGGGTCTAGCTTGATATAGATATAGATATAGATATAGATATAGATATAGATATAGATATAGATATAGATATAGATATAGATATAGATATAGATATAGATATAGATATAGATATAGATATAGATATAGATATATATATAGATATAGATATAGATATAGATATAGATATAGATATAGGTATAGATATAGATATAGATATAGANCAGCTGACAGCTTTGGACTCAAGCCAACTTTGCCCTCTCCTCTGTTATTTGTTTTTCTTTTCCTCTTTTTTTTTTTTTTTCAGCAGCCACCTTCTTAGGTGCCCATTTGGAGGTTGTTCTAGGGTACCCCACACGAGGACCCCCCCTTTGTCCTCTCCCCCCCTTTTTTTGTGTTTTTGGGTCTAGCTTGACTCCTCAAGCATGCTCATCGAGCGAGCTTGCTTGAAGCGCTCGCTCGCAGTCGAGCTCAACGGCCCCTCCTCACCCTCACGGGCGAGCTGTCGCAGCAAGAAGTTTCAATGTAGCCTCCTGCTACTGCAACGGCGATGGGGCCAGTTGCAGCTGCTCCCGTGGTTGCTGCCCCTGCTCCTGCGTGTGTTGCTACTGCCACTACTGTAGCGCACGCGACGAAGGAGTGCTACAGCTACTGCTGTGGTTGCTGCCATCAGCTACTACTACTGCAGCTGCCCACTACTACTTCTGCTGCTGCGGATGCTGCCCCCCGCCGCCGCTATTACCACTACCCACTATCTCCGCCGCTGCCATTGTTATTGCTCGCTGTCGCTGTTTCAACTTTTTACTGCCACTGTTGCTGCGGTGGCTGCTACGCGTGGTTTCTGTTGCTGCAATTGCCCGCTGCCATTGTTGCTGTTGCGGATGCCGACCGCCGCTGCTGCTGCTGCACCTGCTTGCTGCCGGTGTGGCTCCTGCCACCCTCACCACTGCTACTGCATCTTCTCGCCGTGGACACACCTACAGCTGCTTGCATCCGCCGTTGCTGCTGAAGCTGCTGCTTAGGCTGGTTCCCTTCGCTGCTGCTGCTATAGTTGCTCGCTACTATAGCATCTGTTGCGGGTGCTAGTATGGCTGCTACCCTCTGCCGTTGCGGCTTTAGCTGCTCTTGCTGCTTCTACTACTACAGCTGCCGCCTATAGCCACTGTTTTCATAGGTGCCTCTTGCCGCTGCTGCTCCTACGGTTGCTGTTACTACGGCTGCTGTTGCTGTTGGCTGTCACCACTATCTCTCCTGCCTTCACCGCTCCGCTGCATCGTAATCGTGGTGGGTCCTTCCAAGATGTGCTGCTATTACTGCAATGGGTTGTTGCGGCTGCTGCCACTTACTGCTGCTGCTGCTGCATCTATGCTGCACAGCACAACAAGGTGTGGCTTGTTTTCTTTTATACCAAAATGTAATCACCAAGAAGCTTCCTAGTATGCTTGCCACTAACTGGGCATCTGCGCTCAGTCAGCTCACGGCGTCAACACAGGTCGGATGCAAAACGACAAGGGTTTGGCTAGGCAACAGAAGCAGAGTGTCAAATGTGCTTCCACAAAAAAAACACATGCAGAGAGTGCTGACAACTGACAAGAATACAACATGAATACCTGCCGTGGCTCATAGCAAGTGACGCACGCAAAGTGTCAGTTTGTCCTTAACCCGGCCCAAAACCACTGTTTTAGCCATGAACCTGCGCACAGGTATCCAAACAATCACCGTTTCAGCCTACACATGAAAAATCTTGAGCCGGATGCTACAACTGGTCACACGCATAAGTCCGGCATCGATCGGTGGATAGACAATGCAAGAAATGCAAATTGGGCTCAAGCGCTAGTCCACCGCGAAAACTCTAGCTTCTACTGAAAGACCGGAAAGTACCCCGACAAGCATCCAGGATGTCGTGGCAGTTGTGTGGTAGCTGCTGGTGCACGGAGACACCACTTGTCATTGCTCTGGCGCCAGTTGCATACGCATCATCGATCATGTCGTCATGCTCTCCCGTAACGCTGCTCCATACCACCAGTACGGGGTATATGGATAATCACTGCGTCGTCGCTCGTGACGGGTGGAAGTCACAAAGACAACACTTTGGTGCTTGAAACTTGGCCAAATAGGATGCAATAAGGCATGGAAGGAGGTATGGTTAATCAACCCAAATTCATACACTCCATAATCAGTGTATCCAAAAGTGAATTCCTGTATCTATGGATTTCTCAACATTTATGAACATGAAGGCATGTGGCTAGAGCCCACATATATAAACCTTGTCAAACATGAAAAGAGTTCAGGTTTTCTTATGACGTAGAGAAGTTTTTGTTAGCAGTAAATGTTCACTTTTCTGTTCACTACCCAATACACTTTTCTGTACACAGTTTCAAGGGTGATGTGATTGGTCATATATGCATGGAAGCCCACACAAAACTGCCATGAGCGCTGGGTGTGACTTGTAGACAGTGAAGGCCAAATGTAGCTGTCTCTCGAATGCATGAAGAGCACGGAGAGAGTACAACATGCCATACTGAGAGCTTGTTTTCTAGGTGTTTTGATTTGCATGTGCACTGTCTCACTTATCTGTGCTGTAACCTTTCCACTAGTGTACATACTTGTGCACATGATTGACTGGATGGAAATTGACAGCGGCGGGGGCTGAGCAATGGAGGGGACGTCACACAGTTTTCAGAGATGTGGCTGTTGTCCCGTTCTGTGTGGTCTGCCGCGTGGTAGAACTGTGCACGTAGCTTCATTGACAGCAGCCATCACCGACAGTGATGGGCGACTGCTCTTTGCAGCATGTATTTTTCCTAGCTTTAGGCAGCCATAACTCTCGTGTGTGATTTCTCCAACCGATTATGACAGCACGATGCGCTTGCAACGTGCATGTTTTGTTATGGTCTAGTTTTTAAGAAAAAATGGACGACATCCAGTTTTGGGGCTATTGATCCTCTGGCAAGACTCACCGAGAAAACCCATAGGCCACAACAAGGGTGTTTTTGTGATTGGCTGGTAGACTGAATAACAAGCCGCACAAAGGTGAGGGTTTTGGTCAATGTGGAGGGGTCTCACATGACACTTCATTCTTGCTGTCAACTCAGTCATAAGTCACTTACAACTGCATTTGTGGCGCAAAATTTTGAGTGCAAGTGTTCCCTCTCACAGCTCAGCAGCCAGCACCGCTTAGGCGCTAAGTCTGGGCACAACAGGCCAGACACTACAGTCCAAGTGTGTGAGGCGGCATAAGATAGTCTTGGCTAGACTAGCGCGTCATCATTTCAAGCCTTGTATCAGAGCCACAGCTTAGCAGGTGTAGTAGACTGAGCAGTAGTAGCGGGGTACAGGTGTCTGCCAACGTTGGAGGATCCCCATATGTGGCAGTGCACAGATTGGGGCCAGATTGTTGGTGCTTCATCTGCCGGTTTGCTACTTTGGGGTGGTCGACACAGGCGGTCACCCTATTTGCGAAACGGCTTTTCATCGCAGGGATACAGCAGCAGTATGGAGTGATCGAAGACATCGGTCCGTGGTGAAGGGGCTTGGATTTGTTGCTGGGCACAGACTCGTCCATCCCTCCGCCAAGGCTGTGGTCCTTGGGCCCTCTCACGTTGTCTGATTTATGCTACTGAACCTTTTGAAGGAGAGGAGGATCTCTTTGTTCCCCCTTCTCCTTGTTTTTCTTCATCCACCCTATTGTGTCGTGGGTGGTGGCATTACTCTGTTCTGCCATGGGCTTCTTCCGGACCATGGCAGCATCTCTTCTTTTTATTAAAGTATTNTCTGCCGGTTTGCTACTTTGGGGTGGTCGACACAGGCGGTCACCCTATTTGCAAAACGGCTTTCCATCGCAGGGATACAGCAGCAGTATGGAGTGATCGAAGACATCAGTCCGTGGCGAAGGGGCTTGGATTTGTTGCTGGGCACAGACTCGTCCATCCCTCCGCCAAGGCTGTGGTCCTTGGGCCCTCTCACGTTGTCTGATTTATGCTACTGAACCTTTTGAAGGAGAGGAGGATCTCTTTGTTACCCCTTCTACTGTGGTCCTTGTTACTTGTTTTTCTTCATCCACCCTATTGTGTCGTGGGTGGTGGCATTACTCTGTTCTGCCATGGGCTTCTTCCGGACCATGGCAGCATCTCTTCTTTGTATTATAGTATTCACTTACAAAAGAACATTAAAAAAAGAAGATGAGAAGAAAAATTAGAAGCAAGAAAGGTAGCAACAATACCACACCAAAAAACAAATGACAAAAACATCATCATCAACAACAAAATTGCTCTCATTAAATGAAATGGGAGTTGAACATGGCCTTATTCCGGCACAAAGCCCGTTCATCAGTGTCTGACACATGGTCCATCAAGCCACCAGAAAACATAGCACATGCTCAGAACCACCATGATTATTTGCACTGATGCAAATAATCGTTTGCGACGCTGAAATTCGAGAAAAGTGGATAGAAAACTGTACAGACGTAGCCCTTTTTTCTATTTTGAAAGTACCGCTGTACAATACCACGGTACGGTACCGCGGTACAGAAGAGGTGTACCCCTCAAGCTCAGTACCGATACCGTACCGGTACCGCAACAAATGTACCGGTACCGCGGTACCAAGATACCGCAGTACAAAACTGCGGTATACCGCGGTATCGGTAGTACCGCCGCCATCCCTGCCGCTCGGTGTCCCGCCAAGTGGGCACGCGACATGGCCCTCCAGCAACACGCGACATGGCTCTTAATCTCTCTCTCTCTCTCTCTCTCTCTCTCTCTCTCTCCCTCCCTCCCTCCCTCCCTCCCTCCCTCCCTCCCTCCC
>SZWC01018477.1:6889-18622 GCA_023375785.1 Penium margaritaceum
GCCATGTGTCCATGGCTAGCACACAAGGATCTTTCCTCACCCAAAAAGTAAGGAGAGGTACCTTTATCCTAGTCAGCACACTCTGACAAGGCAATCCTAAGACCAAGGACCTTTTTGGATATTTCTCCCATCAGGTCTTGACCCTGGACCTCTTGCCTTTTTCTTTTCTCAGGCTAAGGCATGGAGTCATCACCCATGCCCACCCAGACATCGACGGTCCATGATCCCTGAAACTTCGAAAATTGATATCTCCCAATCCGACCGTTGGATCGGCCTCAAACTTGGACAGTAGACATTTTTCCACCTGATCTTTCCAATGGTGTAGTGGGATCGAAGATCGGAGCAGGCGTCTGGTACCTTCCTGGAACTTGCTCCTGTGGACCTGAAACTGAGCCAGATGGCTCCTTTCCCAACAAGAGATGAGTGGGAGTGCAGCAGTTCCAGTTCCTGTGCGTGTCGACAACCAGAGCGCAATCGCACTCGCCAAGAATCCTGAGCACCATGCACGCACCAAGCACATTGACATCGCATATCATTTCATCAGGCACATGGTGCAGGAGGGTGCTATCAAGCTGGAGTTTACTCCAACCAGCAAGCAGGTCGCTGATTTCTGCACCAAGCCAGTGACCCCTGAGAAGCAGCAGTTCTGCATGAACGCATGTGGACTCAACCCACTCTGACTGTGGCAAAGTGGGAGATTGTTGGAAAAGGAGCCTTCCGGCTCAGTTTCAGGTCCACAGGAGCAAGTTCGAGTAAAGTACCAGATGCCTGCTCCGATCGCCAATCTGATTTCACCATTGGAAAGATCAGGTGGCAAAATGTCTACGGTCCAAGTTTCGGGGGTCATGGACCGTCGATGTCTGGGTGGGCATGGGTGATGGCTCCATGCCTTAGCCTGAGAAAAGAAAAAGGCAAGAGGTCCAGGGTCAAGACCTGATGGGAGAAATATCCAAAAAGGTCCTTGGTCTTAGGATTGCCTTGTCAGAGTGTGCTGACTAGGATAAAGGTACCTCTCCTTACTTTTTAGGTGAGGTGAGATCCTTGTGTGCTAGCCATAGACACATGGCGATTCTCCATGGGTTTGTGGGTTATGTGACCACTAGGAGTATGCCATGAGAGCATTCTCTAGCTCTCTAGGTCGTGTGTGAGTGGGCAGCCTGATTGCTAGGCTGATTTCCTCCCTTGTGTGAGATTATGGACTCTAGTGTGTGAGCCTTAGCCTCCATGGCTAAGTGGTGTGGCTTGTGAGATGGCTGACTTGCCCAAGCTCTAGCTCTATATGTACTCCATCATTTTGAGTGATTGAACAACCATTCTTCAGCACAAGTGATGCCCTTCCAATCACACATGCTCGCTGCTCCAAGGCTCCCTCTCTCCTCAAGTTCCAACAGGTATAAGAGGAGTGGAAGAAAAACACGCAGGCCTATAGGCTACTTGTAAACACCATCTCCAACCCGCATCTTCAGTACGTGAGTGACAAGGCTACTGCAAAAGAGGGGTAGGATACGATGTGCAAGGAGTATGAGAGCAAGGATCCTGCATTCCACATGCTTTTGGTGGAGAAGATGATGGTGTTGAAAATGCAGGGTGGCGAAGGGATGGAGGCGGATTTGGACAGGGCAAAGGAGCTGGCGAAGCAGCTGAAAGTGGCCGCCAACCCTGTGAAGACACTTGCTTTGTCCTCCTCTTGTTGAGGGGACTCCCAACGAGCTATGACACGGTCTGAGAGATATTGGAGTGCCAGGCGACTCTCGACCTGGACTTCATCTGCATGCACCTGGTACAGGTAGAGCTGCGTTGAAATGCAAGAAAACCCAATGGTGGCAGTAGCAGTAGTGAAGCAGCTTCCATGGTCATGGGCTCACACAATCAGCAGTAGCTATAGTCTGGGCAGTAGAGAGGCAAGAAGAAAGGCAAGTGCCACTATTGCAAGAAAGAGGGGCACTACAAGAAAGGCTGCTTCAAGTTCAAAGAGACTAAAAGGAGTAGCAGTAGTAGGAGGAGCAGAAGCAAAAGCAGCAATCTCCACAGCAAGAGCTGCAGCAATCAGAATAACGTCAGCAGCACCAGCAGCAGAACCAGACTTAAGTGCTCCATTTTGGCAACAAGAACGTGGCCAAGGAGATGCGCGTTTGCCTCATCATGGCAAAGTCTGACATGTCGTAGAAGGAAAAGGAGGATCTGGCATGGTACAAGGACTGTGGATGTACCAAGAGTCTGACGCACCACAAGGAGTGGTTTATGCAGCTCCTCTCCATTCTCCACCGACAAATTGCTTTGGGTGATAATCGGGTGGTGTATGCTGAGGGGATTGGGATTGTGGAGATATGGTTGGAGACCCCGCATAGAATTGAAGTGGGAGTATTGCATGGCGTGCTGTACGTACGTGATGTTGCGTTGAATCTTATCTTAGCATCCTCTCTTGCCAACACAGGACTACGAGTTGTCTTTGACGACGACTATGACGACGACTACATCCTCGACAAGGAAACCAGAAAGGAGTTGGCCAGGTCATTGAAGGAAGGCGACATGTAGCGCCTCTTCGGGGCGACCAAGGTCCCGCGGGAGCAGAGTCTTGCAGCAGTAGAGGAGGCAACAGATGGCAAAATCTGGCATGCGCGCTATGGCCACATCGCATGCGCGCCTTGCAGCAACTTCAAATGAAGCAGATGGTATGTGACTTGCCCACCATCTCTACCTTTGAGCAGTAGTCATGCATCGGCTATTTGGAAAGGAAGCAGCATTGCGAAGCATTCTCAGAAGCAAGGGAGCTTGCAAAGGAGGTGCTGGAACTGGTCCACACACCACTCTTGTGTAGCCCGATGCAGACCCAGAGCTTTGGAGGCTCCAGGTATTTTGTCACCTTCATTGATGATTTCAGCTGTTACACTGTTATGTACTTCTTTTCATCCAAGGACCAGTGCTTTGACAAGCTGAAGGAGTTCAAGGCCATGGTGGAGAACCACATTGGCAAGAAAATCAAGGCTTTGCGTAGCGACCGCGATGAAGAGTACCTAAGCAAGGTATTCCAGGACTACCTCGCAGTAGCACGCAACAGGACAAAGCGCACCATGCCATACTGGCCGGAGAAGAACTGCGTAGCAGAATGCGCCAACCGCACCATCGTTGAGTCAGCGCGCTCCATGTTGCATGCGGCTTGGCTCACCTTCGACTTTTTAGCCAATGTAGTGAGCACTACGGTGTACATGAAGAACCGAAGTCCAACCAAGGCCCTCAAGCAGATGACGCCGTACCAGGCGTGGTTCGGTAAGAAGCCAAGCAAGGGTCATCTTCGCGCGTTTGGCAGCTTGGTGCACATGCATGTACCAAAGGAAAAGCGGCATAAATGGGAAGCAAAGAGCGCATTCATGCTGATGATCGACTATGACGTGGCCAGCAAGGCATACGCCTCTACGAAAGGTATACTAGCCACATCATCATCTCCAGGGATGTCGTTTTCAACAAAAATAACGTCATCGGCACCAACATCATCTACAAAGAGGCAGCAGAACCAGCAGCTGATGAAGTAGTGGGAGCGGACTTTCTCCTTGAACCCATCTCTCCTGAACCTTCCTCTACTATGTTAGTGGTAGAACCACTCTATTCTCCCATTTCTGATGTAGCAGGTATGGCAGCCTCAATGGTAGAAGCAGAGGAAGAAGATGCACCACCATCAGCAAGGGGAATTGTGCCAGCAGAACCGCAATAGCCGCATGTTAATGCTCCAGCACCTAGGCTGGAGCATTAGCTGTCGCAGTTGCAGCAGACTCTAATGAACTGACGTCGTACAAGGAGGCCATGGCTGCACCAGATGCAGCAGATTTGACGCAAGCTGTACAGTAGGAGATACAATCGCAGCTCGACAACGATATGTGGTAGTTGATTGAGTGTCGACCTGGACGCAAGGTAATCAAGTGTAACTGGGTATTCAAGAAAAAGAGGGGCGCAGATGGCAACCTTGAAAAGTACAAGGCGAGGCTGGTTGCCAAGGGCTACTCGCAGCAGGAAGGCATCGACTACACGGAAACCTTTGCTCCTGTTGTACAATTTTGCTTTGTGTACACGCTGTTTTCTTATGCAGTAGGTGAGGATTTCGAGATTCACCACATGGATGACAAGACGGCATTCTTGAACGGTGACTTGGAGGAGGAAATCTAAATGGAGCAGCCGAAGGGATTTTTCATAGATGGCGAGGAGCACCTAGTTCGCAAGCTACAGAAGTCGTTGTATGGCCTCAAGCAAGCGTCGCATGCTTGGAACCAGAAACAAGATGCGGCGTTGTAGTCCATGCGGTTTTAGCATAGTGATTCTGACTACATCGTGTATCGCTGGCGACATGGTAATGAGGTGCTCATCATCATCGTCTATGTGGATGACATGGTCCTTTCCAACAACATGTCTACACGGCACGAGTTCAAAGAGGCCATGCAGGAGCCCTTCCAAATCTCTGATCTCGAGGAGGCGTCATGCTTCCTCGGCATTGAGATCAAGCATGACCGCAAATCACGCTCTCTCTCCCTGCAAGAGAGCCGCTATATCAATGATGTCTTACAGCGGTTTGACATGGCAGAGGCAAAATCCATCGGCACGCCGCTAGAGACGTGGCAGTACCTCGTGAGCTTCAATGGAGAAGCGGATGCAGCTGAGCGACAGAAGTACCAAAGCTCCGTCGGTCATCTCATGTACCTGATGGTGGAAACCAGGCCGGACCTCGCAAAAGTTGTGAGCCTTGTAAGCCAGCACATGGCGAATCCCGGACCTGAGCACCAGAAGGTAGTGAAGTGGATATTCGGCTATCTTGCTGGAACCATCAACATCAGCATCACCTACAACGGCAACGACAACAGCATCATCGGCTACACAGACATAGATTGGGCTTCAAACCCTGGGGACCGCAAGTCCATCTCTGGACATGTGTTCCTCATGAATGGTTGGGCCATCAGCTGGTGCAACAAGCAGTAGGTGGTCCTGGCTACCTCAAGCACTGAAGCTGAGTACGTCTCTCTTAGCTTTGGAGACAAGGAGGCAGTTTGACTTAACATCTCATGGCAGAGATGAGTGAAAGTACAGCAGTTCTAGTTCCTGTGCGCGTCGACAACCAGAGCGTAATAACACTCGCCAAGAATCTTGAGCACCATGCACGCACCAAGCACATTGACATCGCATATGACTTCATCAGGCACATGGTACTAGAGGGTGTTATCAAGCTGGAATTTACTCCAACCAGCAAGTAGGCCGTTGATTTTTGCACTTATCTAGTAACCCGTGAGAAGCAGCAGTTTTGCATGAAGGCATGTGGACTCAACCCATTCTGACTGCGCCAAAGTGGGAGATTGTTGGAAAAAGAGCTATCCGCCTCAGTTTTGGGTATACAGGATCAAGTTCCAAGAAACAACCGGATGCTTGCTCCAACTGTCAATCCAGTTCATAATTGGAAAGATCAGGTGGCAAAATGTCTACAATACAAGTTTGAGGCCAATCGAACGGTCGGATTGGGAGATGTGAATTTCTGAAGTTTTCGGGGTCATCGACCGCCGATATCCGGGTGACCATGGGCGATAGCTCCATGGCTTAGCCTGAGAAAAGAAAAAGGCAAGATGTCCACGGTCAAGACCTGATGGTCAAGAACTCCAATATTCTTGGGTTGCCTTATCGGTATGTGCTGACTAGGAAAAAGGTACATTTCCTCACTTTTTAGGTGAGATGAGATCCTTGTGTGCTAGCCATGGACACATGGCCATTCTCCATGAGATTGTTTGTCGTCTGTGAGTGGTCTACCTGATTGCTAAGCCAGTTTCCTCTCTTGTGTGAGATTATGGACTCTAGTGTGTGAGCCTTAGCCTACATGGCTAAGTGGTGTGGCTTGTGAGAGGGCTGACTTGCCCAAACTCCAACTTCATATGTACTTGATCATTTTGAGTCATTTAACAACCATTCTTCACTACAAGTGATGCCCTTCCAGTCCCTCATGCTTGCTCCTCCAAGGCTCCCTCTCTCCTGCAGTTCCAACACCTTCTCCCTTGTTGAGTGGTGGTTAGTACCAGAGTCGAGCTTGTAGGCTCCAGGCATGAGCAGTGCCGCTCCCTTGGTTGCCGGCACGCTCTCAGCCATCATGTTTGTCAACTCTTTCTTATCCTTTCCTCTACTCTCATATCTACCACCATGATCTCCGTCTTCCTTCTTGGGAGCACAGCACTCCCGTATCCAATATCCAGGCTTGCCACTGTTATGGCACTTCCCAGGACTCTTTGAACTCTTTCCACCACCACCATTGCCTTTTTCTCCACCGCCACCGCTTCCGCTACTGCTTTGTTGCCACGACCACGGTACTGGGCAGCATAGGCTGAAATGTGAGCCTCACTACCACTGCGACGCATGGCCTTGTTGTGCATATACTCAAACACTGCCTCATACGTCAAATCCTCCTTCGAACCGCTCAAGACGGTGATCAGAGGATCCCAGCTTTAGGTAGGGCCATAAGAAGGATCATGTTGGTATCGATTTCCTAGTTCATTTGGGTCACTTACTACAGCAATCCTTCAAACTACAGCAGAAAGTCCGGAATCGACTCTCCCTCGCTCACCCTCATTAAAACCAGATTTTGAAAATGAAGAGGCAATTTGCAAGAGCCATTGATTGGTATACACGTGCAAGCTTCTCATAAGCCTTTGATGCATGTGTGATACCTTGGAGATGGGCATGTTGTGACTCATGCACTTATGTCACAAGAATCGTAACGGCCATGTCATTTTTGATACGCCACGCTTCATGTTTAGGATCTGTTTTTGGAGGTTCAACCTCTTCTGTAAGGAATATTTTCAAGTAGCCATCCACCGTCATGACAATCTCAAATTGCAATTTCCACAAGGGAAAACCAAATCCTGTGAACTTTGACATCCCATTGTTGACCTGCTCGAGAGTAAGCGTCACGGGTGTCGTCATACTGCTTGTCTACTTCTCTACTTCTCTCCTTTGTTGAGGCCGATCTAGGTTGATAAAGGCTGTTATGTGCTACCGATTTAAAAGGTGCAGATCCGTCGTTTACCCCTTAGCCGTTGATCACCTACAAACAGAGAAGAACGTACACTAGCGAATCTAGGGTCGTGCCTCCAAGGGTAGACTTTATCCTGGTTAGGGCCCAAGCATCGTACCTCCAAGGGGGCAGAGGTCCTTGGCCCTTGTTTGCTAAGTGCCAGCACCCACCGTTGGAGCTCATGGAGCAGATGGAGTACATGGAGCTCATGGAGCTGAATTATGCTACAAGACAGAGAGGGCTCAAGAGTGCACAAAAGTGTGCCTTACAACTAGTCAGTGTGGGCCCATAACGCTTTTGTCAACCTGCATGAGACGACGGTCTGGAAAACGGGTTGCGACACAATGGTTCCTACCGACTGCTCTTGGTATTGCAACCAAGAGATGATATCACCCTCAAAGCCAAGGTTCCATACTCAGTAGTCCATATGAATGACTTCCTTGTACTGTGTCTTTAGCACCAGGTCACTTTCGCACGAGGAGTGAACTCTTGGAGCTTAGACCAACCAATGCTTCTTTAGCGTCTGCCTCTGGAGGACACCTCTATGAGGAGTCTCAAAGGTAAAAACTGTACTCAATGAGAGGGAACTGACAGGTTCTTATAATCCTACAGCAAGCCTCTAGCCTAGGCGCGTAGTGGCTCCGTGGATGAGCTACTTTAGGAGAAATCTGGATTGTGTCATCCACCCTGCCTACATGGCGCTCCTGGTAACCACCAATTGGCGCCAAGGACCTTGGAATGTTCTAAAATGTCTCTTAGAACCTTCATGTCCCCCTTTTGGTCACAAAGAGAATTAGTCGCCGAGTTGGGATTTGACCCAGTGACCTCTTACTCCTGAGACTTACTCTGGAACGTCTAAGCCACAAGGAGTTGTCCTAGGTAGTGTTTGCTGGCTATACTATCCAGATTAGACCAAGGGGATTTTCTCCAAAGGAGCAGTGCATGCCTTGTCGTTCTGGACCAGACTTAGAGGACTTACTCCAAGGGAGCAGTGCATGCCTAGTCCGTCCCGTGCCTCTCCAGATATCAGCCATGGACAAGAAGCATATCATGTCAATACATGTGGCATGTTCATAGCCACTGAACGGTCACAGGCTCTCCCTGAGCCAAGCATGACCAGCTGAGTCTGGTCCATTCCGCACTCTCAGCATCGTACTTGGACGGAGGTTTCTTCTAGTACGTACTACACCGAAGTGTTGTTTGTTGTGCTTCAAGGCTTAGTTCCTTTCGTTGCTCCTGTGCTGCCAGTGATCCGTGGTTTAAGGAGGAGTCATCGGCCTCAGAGTTTGACTTAGAGGCCTTGAACAACTCAGACTCAGTGTCAGAGTCCGTCATTGTGTCAGCCTGTATATCCACTTTTCCTACAGCACCATAATTTAGTGGCACCATCTGCCGGTTTTCTTGCCTCTAATCACCCGACTCAGATTCATTTGGGCGCATGGACAGGGTCCAACGACTCTCCCTTGCTCAGCGTCCTTTCATCAAACTCAACATCTCGATTCCTAATGAGCTTTCCAACCGCTTGGTCCCTCAGCCTGTATCCCTTGTGTGCGGTGTCCTATCCGACCACTACACAATTACGAGCACATGCATCCAGCTTGCTACTTCCTTCTTCTGTTTGGACCTTTGTCCAGGTAGTACAGCCAAAGACCCTCTAGTATGAGGCATCTGGCTTCTTCCCTTACCAAGCCTCCTGTGGCGTCCTGAGCTACTTCTCTTGCCCCTTCTTACCACGCCTTCCAAGCGTGGCTGCTAGAGTGAGATTCACAAGATAGCAAGCAGTTCTTACAACTTCAGTCCAGAAACGGTTTCGGGGGTCCATGACCCCCGAAACTTTGAAAATTCATATCTCCCAATCGGACCGTTGGATGTCTGGGTGGGCATGGGTGATGGCTCCATGCCTTAGCCTGAAAAAAGAAAAAGGCAAGAGGTCCAGGGTCAAGACCTGATGGGAGAAATATCCAAAAAGGTCCTTGGTCTTAGGATTGCCTTGTCAGAGTGTGCTGACTAGGATAAAGGTACCTCTCCTTACTTTTTGGGTGAGGTGAGATCCTTGTGTGCTAGCCATGGACACATGGCAATTCTCCATGGGTTTGTGGGTTATGTGACCACTAGGAGTGTGCCATGAGAGCATTCTCTAGCTCTCTAGGTCGTGTGTGAGTGGTCAGCCTGATTGCTAGGCTGATTTCCTCCCTTGTGTGAGATTATGGACTCTAGTGTGTGAGCCTTAGCCTCCATGGCTAAGTGGTGTGGCTTGTGAGAGGGCTGACTTGCCCAAGCTCTAGCTCTATATGTACTCCANCATTTTGAGTGATTGAATAACCATTCTTCAGCACAAGTGATGCCCTTCCAATCACACATGCTCGCTGCTCCAACGCTCCCTCTCTCCTCAAGTTCCAACATTTGGTATCAGAGCCAAGTTCTGCCACTTCCAGCCAGCACAGGCCGTCACTTTGAGAGTGACGGGTTGGGGTGAAACCTTCACCAGATTTGACGATCGACCACTGGATCTTCAAGTTCAAGAGACAAGCTTTCCAACGAGCCCAAGATCGCGAAGATCTAACGGTCGGATTGAGAGTTATGCTCAAAACGAGGTCGGCCAGGGCTACACTCTACTCTATGAGTAAGACTGTCGCCTTGTGATGACCATAACTCTCTCATTTCTTTGTCAAATTTAAAAAGTGGCACATGCGAATTGTAGTATTTTTCCTAAGCTTTCCATTGGTGCAAAAATATTTGCATTCCATCGATTCGTTTGGGAGAAACGCCGTTTACAAACTGGCTGGTCTGAGTTGGAGTAGGCATCTGGTACTTTCCTGGAACTTGCTCCTGTGGACCTGAAACTGAGCCAGATGGCTCCTTTCCCAACAGGTTGGAGTAAACTCCAACTTGATAGTACCCTCCTGTACTATATGCCTGATAAAATATGCGATGTCAAAGTGCTAGGTGCGTGCATGGTGCTCAGGATTCTTGGCGAGTGCGATTGCGTTCTGGTTGTCGACGGGCACAAGAACTGGAACTACTGCACTCCTACTCATCTGTGCCATGAGACACTGAAGCCAAACTGCTTTCTTGGCTCGAAAGCTGAGAGAGACATACTCAGCTTCCGTGCTTGAGGTGGCAACGACCACCTACCGCTTGCTGCACCAGCTGATAGCCCCACCGTTCATGAGGAACACATGTGCAGAGATGGAATTATAGTCCTCAGGGTTTGAAGCCCAATCTGCATCTGTGTAGCCGATGATGATGTTGTCGTTGCTGTTGTAGGTGATGCCGATGTTGATGGTTCCTGAAAGGTAGCGGAAGATCCGCTTCACTGCCTTCTGGTACTTAGGTCCGGGGTTTGCCATGTGCTGGCTCACCGCGCTAACAAGCTGTGCAAGGTCCGGCATGGTTGCCACCATCAGGTACTGTTGGGAAAGGAGCCATCTGGCTCAGTTTCAGGTCCACAGGAGCAAGTTCCAAGAAAGTACCGGATGCTTGATCTGATCGCCGATCCGACTTCACCATTGGAAAGATCAGGTGGCAAAATGTCTACGGTCCAAGTTTGAGGCCGATCCAACAGTCGGATTGGGAGATATGAGTTTTCGAAGTTTCGGGGGTCATGGACCGTCGATGTCTGGATGGGCATGGGTGATGGCTCCATGCCTTAGCCTGAGAAAAGAAAAAGGCAAGAGGTCCAGGGTCAAGACCTGATGGGAGAAATATCCAAAAAGGTCCTTGGTCTTAGGATTGCCTTGTCAGAGTGTGCTGACTAGGATAAAGGTACCTCTCCTTACTTTTTAGGTGAGGTGAGATCCTTGTGTGCTAGCCATGGACACATGGCGATTCTCCATGGGTTTGTGNGAGTGGTCAGCCTGATTGCTAGGCTGATTTCCTCCCTTGTGTGAGATTATGGACTCTAGTGTGCCTTAGCCTCCATGGCTAAGTGGTGTGGCTTGTGAGAGGGCTGACTTGCCCAAGCTCTAGCTCTATATGTACTCCATCATTTTGAGTGATTGAACAACCATTCTTCAGCACAAGTGATGCCCTTCCAATCACACATGCTCGCTGCTCCAAGGCTTGTTGGGAAAGGAGCCATCCGGCTTAGTTTCAGGTCCACAGGAGCAAGTTCCAGGAAAGTACCAGATGCCTGCTCCGATCGTCCATTGGACTTCACCATTGGAAAGATCAGATGGCAAAATGTCCACGGTCCAAGTTTGAGGCCGATCCAACAGTGGGATTGGGAGATATGAATTTTCAAAGTTTCGGGGGTCATGGACCGTCGATGTCTGGGTGGGCATGGGTGATGGCTCCATGCCTTAGCCTGAGAAAAGAAAAAGGCAAGAGGTCCAGGGTCAAGACCTGATGGAAGAAATATCCAAAAAGGTCCTTGGTCTTAGGATTGCCTTGTCAGAGTGTGCTGACTAGGATAAAGGTACCTCTCCTTACTTTTTAGGTGAGGTGAGATCCTTGTGTGCTAGCCATGGACACATGGCGATTCTCCATGGGTTTGTGGGTTATGTGACCACTAGGAGTGTGCCATGAGAGCATTCTCTAGCTCTCTAGGTCGTGTGTGAGTGGTCAGCCTGATTGCTAGGCTGATTTCCTCCCTTGTGTGAGATTATGGACTCTAGTGTGTGAGCCTTAGCCTCCATGGCTAAGTGGTGTGGCTTGTGAGAGGGCTGACTTGCCCAAGCTCTAGCTCTATATGTACTCCA
>SZWC01018477.1:34216-52456 GCA_023375785.1 Penium margaritaceum
CAGAAGTTGGATGCGGCGTTGCAGTGCATGGGGTTTGAGCGCAGCGAGTGTGACTACAGCGTGTATCGCTGGCAGCATGAGCATGAGATCCTCATCATCATTGTCTATGTGGATGACATGCTCCTCCTTTCCAACAGCATGTCTGCACTGCAGGAGTTCAAGGAAGCCATGCAGGAGCGCTTCTAGATGTCTGATCTTGGGGAGGCATCATACTTCCTCGGTATCCAGATCATGCGTGACCGCAAGTCACGCTCTCTCTCGCTGCAGCAGAGCCGCTACATCAAGGATGTTTTGCAGCGGTTCGGCATGGCAGAGGCAAAATCCATCGGCACACCGCTGGAGACGTGGCAGTACCTCGTGAGATTCAATGGAGAAGCAAATGCAGCCGAGCGGCAGAAGTACCAGAGCGCCGTCGGTAGTCTCATGTACCTGATGGTGGCAACCAGGCCGGACCTCGCACAGGCTGTGAGCGCTGTGAGCCAGCACATGGCTAATCCCGGACCGGAGAACCAGAAGGCAGTGAAGCGGATCTTCCGCTACGTTGCAAGAACCATCAACATCGGCATCACCTACAACGGCAATCACAACAGCATCATCGGCTACATAGACGCAGATTGGGCTTCAAACCCTCAGGACCGCAAGTCCATCTCTGGACATGTGTTCCTCATGAATGGTGGAGCCATAAGCTGGTGCAGCAAGCGGCAGGTGGTCGTGGCCACCTCGAGTACAGAAGCTGAGTACGTATCTCTCAGCTTTGGAGCCAAGGAAGCAGTTTGGCTCCAACGTCTCATGGCAGAGATGAGTGGGAGTGCAGCAGTTCCAGTTCCTGTGCGCGTCGACAACCAGAGCGCAATCGCACTCGCTAAGAATCCCGGGCACCATGCACGCACCAAGCACATTGATATCGCATATCATTTTATCAGGCACATGGTGCAAGAGGGTGCTATCAAGCTGGAATTTACTCCAACCAGCAAGCAGGTTGCTGATTTATGCACCAAGCCAGTCACCCGTGAGAAGCAGCAGTTCTGCATGAAGGCATGTGGACTCAGCCCACTCTGACTGCGGCAAAGTGGGAGATTGTTGGGAAAGGAGCCATCTGCCTCAGTTTCAGGTCCACAGGAGCAAGTTCCATGAAAGTACCGGATGCTTGCTCCGATCGCCAATCCAACTTCTTCATTGGAAAGATCAGGTGGCAAAATGTCTACGGTCCAAGTTTGAGGCCGATCCAACGGTCGGATTGGGAGATATGATTTTTCGAAGTTTCAGGGGTCATGGACCGTCGATGTCTGGATGGGCATGGGTGATGGCTCCATGCCTTAGCCTGAGAAAAGAAAAAGGCAAGAGGTCCAGGGTCAAGACCTGATGGGAGAAATATCCAAAAAGGTCCTTGGTCTTAGGATTGCCTTGTCAGAGTGTGCTGACTAGGATAAAGGTACCTCTCCTTACTTTTTAGGTGAGGTGAGATCCTTGTGTGCTAGCCANCTAGCCATGGACACATGGCGATTCTCCATGGGTTTGTGGGTTATGTGACCACTAGGAGTGTGCCATGAGAGCATTCTCTAGCTCTCTAGGTCGTGTGTGAGTGGTCAGCCTGATTGCTAGGCTGATTTCCTCCCTTGTGTGAGATTATGGACTCTAGTGTGTGAGCCTTAGCCTCCATGGCTAAGTGGTGTGGCTTGTGAGAGGGCTGACTTGCCCAAGCTCTAGCTCTATATGTACTCCATCATTTTGAGTGATTGAACAACCATTCTTCAGCACAAGTGATGCCCTTCCAATCACACATGCTCGCTGCTCCAAGGCTCCCTCTCTCCTCAAGTTCCAACAGGTACATGAGGCTGTCGACAGCGCTTTGGTACTTCTGTCGCTCGGTTGCATTTGCTTCTCCATTGAAGCTCACGAGGTACTGCTGCGTTTCCAGCGGCATGCCAATGGATTTTGCCTCTGCCATGCCAAACCGCTGTAAGACATCCTTGATGTAGCGGCTCTGATGCAATGAGAGAGAGCGTGATTTATGGTCACGCTTGATCTGGATACCAGGAAGTATGATACCTCCCCGAGATCAGACATCTGGAAGCGCTCCTACGTGGCCTCCTTGAACTCTTGTAGTGCAGACATGCTGTTGGAAAGGAGGAGCATGTCATCCACATAGACGATGATGATGAGCACTTCATGACCATGCTGCCAGCGATAGATGCTATAGTCACACTCATTGCGTTCGAACCCCATGCACTGCAATGCCGCATCCAACTTCTGGTTCCAAGCACGCAACGCTTGCTTGAGGCCGTACAGCGACTTCTGCAGCTTGCAAACCAGGTACTCCTGGCCATCCATGACGAACCCCTCCGGCTGCTCTATGTAGATCTCCTCCTCCAAGTCACCATTCAAGAATGCCGTCTTGACATCCATGTGGTGAACCTCGAAGTCCTCAGCTGCTACATAAGACAGGAGCGTGTGCACAAAGGCAAGCTTTGCAATAGGGGCAAAAGTTTCTGTGTAGTCGATGTCCTCCTGCTGCGAGTAGCCCTTGGCGACCAGCCTCACCTTGTACTTTTCCAGGTTATCATTGGCTCCCCGCTTCTTCTTTAACACCCACTTGCACTTGATCACCTTACGTCCAGGTTGATGCTCCGTCAGCTCCCACGTGTCGTTGTCCAGTTACGACTATATCTCCTGCTGCACGGCTTGCCCCGAATCTGCTACATCCGGTGATGCCAGGGCCTCCTTGTATGACGTTGGCTCATCTAAATATGCTACAACTGCTACGTTCATCTGTTCTGGTTTCTACAGCATCCAGAAATGGCCGCGCTCACCAGGCTTGTAACGCACCCTAAGAGGGTACCTGCACCCTGGTGCTGGAGCGTTAGCGGGCTGGCGCGGTGCTACTGGCACAACTCCTGCTACTGGTAGTGCTATATCTCCGTCCTCTGCTACTGCCGATGAGGCTATTGTATCTGCTGCATCAGACATGAGAGAGTAGAGTGATTCTTCCACTGTCACAGTAGAGGAAAGATCGGGTGAGACTGGGTCAGGAAGGATTTCTGCTCCTACTGTCTCATCAACTGTGAGTTCTACTGCCTCTTCACACATAATGTTGGTGCCGATGACATTGATCTCGTTGAAGACGACATCCCTGGAGATGATGACGTAGCCTGTATCCCTCTCGTAGAGGCGATAGGCCTTGCTTGCCACATGGTAGCCAATCATCAATATCTACACACTCTTTCTGTCCCATTTCTACCGCTTGTTCTTGGGCACGTGCATGTGTACCAGGCTACTAAATTCTCAGAGATAAACGACGCTCGGTTTGTTGCCAAATCACGCCTCGTACGGCTTCATTTGCTCCATCGCCTTAGTTGGACTGCGGTTCTTGATGCAGACCATAGTGCTCACGGCTTCAGCCCAGAAGTCGTAGGTCAGCCGAGCCGTATGCACCATGGAGCGCGCCGACTCCAGAATGGTACGGTTGGCACATTTTGCTACCCCGTTCTGCTGCGGCGAGTACGGCGCACTACGCTGCGCCTTGATGCCAGCTGCTGCGAGGTAGTCCTGGAACTCCTTGCTTAGGTATTCTCCACCGCGATCGCTGCGCAGCGCCTTGATCTTCTTGCCAGTCTGGTTCTCCACCATGGGTGTGAACTCCTTGAAACTGTCAAAGCACTGGTCCTTGGAAAGAAGGAAATACACAGCAGTGTAATGGATGAAATCATCAATGAAGGTCAAGAAATACCTAGAGCCTCCAAAGCTCTGGAGTCTGCATTGGTCCACACAAGTTTGTGTGGACCACCTCCAACACCTCCTTCGCACGCTCCCCTACTCCAGAGAACGCCTCGCGGTGCTGCTTCCCCTCCAAACAACCGATGCATAACTACTGCTCAAAGTTAGAGATGGTAGGCAGGTCACACACCATCTGCTTTGCTTGAAGCTACTACAAGGCGTGCATGTCGATGTGGCCATAGCAAACATGCCAGATCTTGCCATCTATCGCCTGCTCCACTGCTGCAAGACTCTGCTCACGCGGGATCTTGGTCGCCCCCAGCAGGCGCTATATGTCACCCTCCTTCACCGACCTGGCCAACTCCTCTCCTCTATCCTTGTTGAGGATGTAGCCATAGTCATCATCGAAGACGACGCGTAGTCCTGTGTTTGTAAGAGAAGAGACTGAGAGGAGGTTGAATGCAACATCAGGTACATACAGCATGCTATGGAACACTCCCACTTCAATGCCACATGGGGTCTCCAACCACATCTCCACAATCCCAATCCCCTCAGCATACACCAACCGACCATCACCCATAGCGATGGGACGTGGAGAGATGGACAGCAGAAGTGTAAATCACTCCTTGTGATGTGTGATGCTCTTTGTACATCTTGAGTCCTTGTACCATGCGAGATCCGCCTTCTCATCCTGCGACATATCAGACTTTGTCATGAAGACACGGTCGCATACCTCCTTGGCCACATTCATATTGCCAAAGTGGCGTACACCAGCCTGGTTTTGCTGCTGCTGCTACTGCTGACGCTGCTGTGACTGCTGTTGCTACTGCTGTTGTTTTTGCTACTACTGCTGTAATGACTGCTGCTGTTGCTGCTCCTTCTGGTCCCTCTCAAACTTCAAACAGTCCTTTTTGTAGTGTCCCTCTTTATGGTAGTACTGGCATTTGCCTTTCTTTCTGCCTTTCTACTGTCCAGACTACTACTGCTATTGCTGGTTGTGTGAGCTCGTGGCCACAAAAAGCTACTTCACTACTGTTGCTGCCATTGCGTTTTGCTACATTGCGATGCAATTCCACCTATACCAGGTGTGTGTAGATGAACTCGAGGTCGAGAGTTGGCTGGCACTCCAGCGTCTCTCGCACCGTGTCGTACCTGGTTGGGAGTCCCCTTAGCAAGAGGAGGATGAATCGACTCTCTTCCACAGGGTTGCCTGCCGCTTTCAGGATGAATCGACTCTCTTCCAAAGGACCTGCTTCGCCAGGTCCTTTACCCTGTCCAGATACGCCTCCATCCCTTCACCACCCTGCATTTTCAGCACCATCATCTTTTCCTCCAAAAGTATGAGGAATGCAAGATCCTTACTCTCATACTTCTTGCACAACGTGTCCCACCCCTCCTTTGCAGTAGCGTTGTCACTCACGTACTGAAAGTGCAGGTTGGAGATGGTGTTGACAAACAACCTGTAGGCTCGTTGGAAAGCTACAGGCAAGCCTCAGACCAGCCTGCTTGTAAACAGCGTTTCTCCCAAACGAATCAATGGAATGCAAATGTTTTTCCACCAATGGAAAGCTTAGGAAAAATACTATAATTCGCATGTGCCAATTTTTAAATTTGACAAAGAAACAAGAGAGTTATGGTCATCACAAGGCGGTAGTCTTACTCACAGAGAACAGTGTAGCCCTGGCCAACCTCGTTTTGAGCATAACTCTCAATCTGACCGTTGGCTCTTCGTGCTCTTGGGCTCGTTGGAAAGCTTTTATATTGAACTTGAAGATCTAGTGGTTAGTTACTAAATCTGGTGAAGTGTTTACCCCAATCCGTAACTCTCAAAGTGACGATCTCTGGTGGATGAAAGTGGCAAAACTTGGCTCTGATACCAAATGTTGGATCTGGACAAGAGAGGGAGCCTTGGAGCAGCGAGCATGTGTGATAGGAAGGGCATCATTTGTGCTAAAGAATGGTTGTTCAATCACTAAAAATGATGGAGTACATATAGAGCTAGAGCTTGGGCAAGTCAGCCCTCTCACAAGCCACACCACTTAGCCATGGAGGCTAAGGCTCACACACTAAAGTCCATAATCTCATTCAAGAGAGAAAATTGGCTTAGTAATCAGGCAGACCACTCAGATACGACCTAGAGAGCCAGAAAATGTTCTCATGGCACACTCCTAGTGGGCACATAACCCACAATCCCATGGAAAATCGCCATGTGTCCATGGCTAGCACACAATCATCTCACCTCACCTAAAAAGTAAGGAGAGGTACCTTTTTCCTAGTCAGTACACTCTGACAAGGCAACCCAAGAATCTAGGACCTTTTTGGATATTTCTTCCATCAGGTCTTGACCCTGGATCTCTTGCCTTTTTCTTTTCTTAGGCTAAGGCATCGAGCCATCGCCCATGGTCACCCGAATAGCTGCGGTCGATGACCCCGAAAACTTCAAAAATTCATATCTCCCAATCCTTCTATTGGATCGACCTCAAACTTGGACCGTAGACATTTTGCAACCTGATCTTTCCAATGATGAACTTGGATTGACAATCAGAGTAGGCATCTAGTACTTTCGTAGAAATTGCTCTTGTGTACCTGAAACTGAGCTAGATGGCTCCTATTTCAACACAAAGGGCTTTCTCTTCACCTTCCCTTGGAGGCATGACTCACACAGCTTTTTACACTTTCCCTCAGCCTTGGCCTTGCATCTCTCCATCCCATGAAGCATTTCGTGCTGCTTCATAGCTTGCAGTGTGCTCTCGGCCACATGGTTAAACCGCCAGTGCCACAGCTCAGCATCTGCTTTGGTGGAGTTGGCCGCCATCATGATGGCTTGTGGTGCAACATATGGCTTTGGAGACTTGGGCTCTTCAACCGCCGCATATCCCTCATTTATACTCTTAAGAGGTTAGGTCTGCAACACATAGAGTCCATCAACTCTTGGGACCTGTGAAACAAGACTCTCCATGAGATAGGAGATCTTGATGTCCTTGTTCTTGAGAATCACAGTCTCCTCCGTGAAGACGACCGTCATGTCATGGTCCGTGATTGAGGACACTAACAAGAGGTTTGTCGCAAAAGACGGCATGTAGACGATGTTCTTCAGGTTCAAGTCTTTTTTAGTACCGTTCAAGTTGATGCTAATCAACTTATCTCCCTCGTCTTTCGCATGGACAAGGTTGCCGTTGGCACACCTGAAGCAACGTTCGGTGTCCCCAATGGAGAGTAAACCCATCCTTCTCCCTTGAATAGAAGTGGTTCGTGCTAGAGTCTAGCCCGTAGGCTCCACGCTTGAGCAGTGCCCCTCCCTTGGTTGCCGACACGCTCTCAGCCATCATGTTCGTCAACTCTTTTTTACCCTTTCCTTTTCCCTCATATCTACCACCATGATCTCCGTCTTCCTTCTTGGGAGCCCTACACTCCCATGCCCAATGCCTAGGCTTGCCATAGTTATGGCACTTCCCAGGACGCTTTGAACTCTTTCCACCGCCACCATTGCCTTTTCCTCCACCGCCAGCGCTTCCGTTACTACTGTGACTAGAAGAGGAATTGTTGCCACGACCACCATATTGTGCAGCATAGGCTGAAAAATTGGCCTTATTACCACTGTAACCCATGGCCTCGTTGTGCACTTACTTGGATACTGCCTCATACGTCAAATTCTTCTCCTTCCAACCGTCAAAAAGGGTGATTAGAGGACCTTAGCTTTCAGGTAGCGCCATGAGGAGGATCATGGCCTGCATGTTGGTGGCGATTTCCCACTTAACTTGGGTCACTTGCTGTAGTAGTCCTTCAAACTGCAGCAGGAAGTCCAGAATCGACTCTCCGTCGCTCACCCATATGGAAATCAGCTTTTGAAGGATGAAGAGCTGATTTGCAAGAGCCGTTGATTGGTGTACACGTGCAAGCTTCTCATAAGCCTTTGATGCATGTGTGATATCTTGGAGATGGACATGTTGTGACTCATGCATGGATGTCACAAGAATCGCAAGCGCAATGTCGTTTTTGACACTTACGCTTCAAATCCAAGATCTGTTTTTGGAGGTTCAACCTCTTCTCTAAGGAACATCTTCAAATAGCCACGCACCCTCATGACAATCTCAAACTACCATTTCCACAAGGGAAAACCAAACCCTATGAACTTTGACATCCCATCGTTGACCTGCTCGAGAGTGAGCGTCACGGGTGTCGTCATACTGCTTCTTTGCTTCTCTCTTCTCTGCTTCATTGAGACTGATGTAGGTTGATGTAGGCTATTGTCTGCTACCTGTTTAGAAGGTACAGATCCGTCGCTTATCCCTTAGCCGTTGATCACCTGCAAATAGAGAAAAACACACTAGCAAACCCAGGGTCATACCTCAAAGGGCAGACTTTATCCTGGTGAGGGTCCAAGGGTCCTACCTCCAAGGGCCGAGGTTATCCTTGGCCCTTGTTCGCTAAGTGCCAGCACCCGCCGTTGGAGCCGCTGGAGCAGATGGAGCAGATGGAGCTAATGGAGCTGATGCGTGCTGCAAGACAGAGAGGGCACAAGAGTGCGTAGAAGCGTGCCTTACAACTAGCCAGTATGGGTCCATAACCTTTTAGCAACCTGCGTGAGGCGACGGTCTAGAAAACGGGTTCTGACACAATGGTTCCCGCCGATCGCTCTTGGTATTGTAACCAAGAGATGATATCACCCTCAGAGCCAAGGTTCCACAATGAGCAGTTCATAGGATTCACTACCTTGCATAGTGTCCTTAGCACCTGGTCACTTTTGCGCGAGGATCAAACTCCTTGGGCTTAGACCAACCATTGCTTCTTTAATGTCTGCCTCTGGTCGACAACTCTGTGAGGAGTCTTGAAGGTAAGGACTATACTCTATGACAGGCAACTGACTGCTTCTTATAGTCCTAGAGTCAGCCTCTAGCCTAGGCGCGCAGTCACTCCTTGGATGAGCGACTTTGAGGACAATCTGGATTGCGTCATCCCACCTGCCTACATGGCGCTCCCTGTGACCGCCAAGTGGCGCCAACCACCAGGAAGGATCTTGGAATGTCTTAAGATATCCCTTAGAACCTTCCTCTCCCCCTTTTGGTCACAAAGAATATTAGTCACCGGGCTGGGCTTTGACCCAGTAACCTCTCGCTCTAGAGACTAACTTTGGAACGTCTAAACCACTAGGAGTTGTTCTAGGTAGTGTTTGCTAGCTATGCTATCCACATTAGACCAAGGGGACGTGCTCCAAAGGAGCAGTGCATGCCTTGTCTATCTGGACCAGACTTAGGGGACTTACTCCAAGGGAGCATTACATGCCTAGTTCGTCTTGTGCCTGTCCAAATATCAGCCATGGACAAGGAGCATATCAGGTTAACAAACTCTCCCTTGTACCTCTGCCCATTAGCCATGTTATCTCTCCTCTCTCCAACAATCTTGGCCTCAGTCGTCGTCCAATACATTGACCATACCGATGCCTCGAGTACCTGTAGAGTGAAATTCGTTATCCAGCGCCTTTGTCATGCAATGTACAAGCATCTTCTTGGTCTCCACGTATTTCATGTCCACGATCTCCTTTACAACCAGGTCATCTGAGTAGTAGTACCTCATGTTGATATGCTTGGTCCGCCAAGAGATGACATCATCCTGTGCCATGTTCATGGCACTCTTGTTGTCGATGCGGACTTTTGTTGCCTCCGTTTGTGGCACTTTCATCTCGGCAAGTAAACTGCATAGCCACCATGTCTCCTTGCATGCTTGTGACAGATCAATGTTCTCTGCCTCAGTGGTAGAGAGGGAGACACAGTCTTACTTTCTACTTGCCCAAGAAACAACACCACTGTTCAAGATACACACAAAACCTGAGGTGGAGTTTCTGTCATCAATTCTTCCTCTCCAGTCGGCGTCCGTGTAGCACACCAGCCGCAGCGGGTCAGATCCTTCTTAGCCTCCAAACTGGAGTCCCATGTGTCGGGTCTTTCGTAGATAGCGCATGATACGCTTGACTGCTTGCAAATGTTGAGGCCCTGGATTGGCCACAAACCTGCTCACTTGTCCCACAGCATAGTAAAAGTCAAGGCGAGTTCCTACCATGTCATGTATGAAGCATGACCTCGTTGCACACGTACTCGGACACTACCTCATACGTCAAATCCTTCTCCTTCTAATCCCCAAAGATGGTGATCAGAGGACCCCAGCTTTCATGTAGCGCCATGAGGAGGATCATGGTCTGCATGTTGGTGTCGATTTCCAAGTTCATTTGGATCACTTGCTGCAGTAGTCCTTTAAACTGCAACAGGAAGTCCGAAATCGACTCTCCCTCGCTCACCCTCATCGAAATCAGCTTTTGAAGGATGAAGAGGCGATTAGCGAGAGCTGTTGATTCGTGTACACGTGCAAGCTTCTCATAAGCCTTTGATGCATGTGTGATACCTTGGAGGTAGACATGTTGTGACTCATGCACTAATGTCACAAGAATCGCAAGCACCATGTCATTTTTGACACTAAACGTTTCATATCCAAGATCTGTTTTTGGAGGTTCAACCTCTTCTCCAAGGAACATCTTCAAGTAGCCACGCACCCTCATGACAATCTACTGTTACCATCTCCACAAGGGAAAACCAAACCCCATGAACTTTGACATCCCACCATTGACCTGCTCGAGAATGAGCGTCGTAGGTATTCTCATACTACTGCTCTGCTTCTCTGCTTCTCTGCTTCTCCGCTTTGTTGAGGACGATGTAGGCTGATATAGGCTGTTGTCTGCTAGCGGTTTAGAAGGTGCGGATCCATCGCTTACCCCTTAGCCATTGATCACCTGCAAACAAAGAAGAATGCACACTAGTGAACCCAGGGTCGTGCCTCCAAGGACAGAGCTTATCCCGGTTAGGGCCCAAGGGCCGTACCTCCATGGGCAGAGCTTATCCTTGGCCCTTGTTCGCTAGGTGCCAGCACCCGCCCTTGGAGCTGATGGAGCCGATGGAGCAGATGGAGCTGATGGAGCTGATGCGTGCTGTAAGACTGAAAGGGCGAGAGAGTGCATAAAAGCGTGCCTTGCAACTAGTGAGTGTGGGCCCATAACCCGTTGTCAACCTGCCTGAGGCGACAGTCTTGAAAACGGGTTGTGATACAATGGTTCCCGCCGACCGCTCTTCCTATTGCAACCAAGAGATGACATCACCCTCAGAGCCAAGATTCCACACTAAGCAGTTCATAGGAATCACTTCCTTTCACTGTGTCCTTAGCACCTAGTCACTTTCGCGCAACAAGCGAACTCCTCGGGCTTAGACCAACCAATGGTTCTTTTGTTTTTGCCTCTGGTGGACAACTCTGTTACGAGTCTCAAAGGTAAGAACTGTACTCAATGATAGGCAAATGACAAGTTCTTATAGTCCTAGAGCCAGCCTAGCCTAAGCGTGCAGTGGCTTCTTGGATGAGCCACTTTTAGGGTAATCTGGATTACATCATCCCCCCTTCCTACACGGTGCTCCCTGTGACCGCCAAGTGGCACCAGCCAACAGAAAGGACCTTGGAATGTTCTAAGAAGTCTCTTAGAACCTTCTTGTTCCCCTTTTGGTCACAAAGAAGATTAGTCACTGGGCTGGGATTTGACATAGTGACCTCTCGCTCTAGAGACTAACTTTGAGACATCTAAGCCACAAGGAGTTGTCCTAGGTAGTGTTTGCTGGTAATACTATCCAGATTAGACTAAACGAACTTGCTCCAAAGGGCCAGAGCATGCCTTGTCTATTTAGACCAAACTTAGGGGACTTCCTCCAAGGGAGTAGTGTATTCCTAGTCCGTCCTGTGCCTGTCCAGATATCAGCCATGGACAAGGAGCATATCAGGTCAATAGCAATTTGGCGCACATACACATGTCCAAGGAGAAGCGGCAGAAATAGGACGCAAAGAGCACACGCACGCTTATCATTGACTATGATGTGGCTAGCAAGGCGTATCATCTCTAGGAGAGGGATAGTGGCCACGTCATCATCTCCAGGGATGTCGTTTTCAACAAAAGCAACGTCGTCGGTACCAAGATCATGTACGAAGAGGCAGCAGAACCAGCAGCTGATGAAGCAGTGGAAGCAGACATTCTCCTTGGCCCCGTCTTTCCTAAACCTTCCTCTATTGTGACAGTGGGATAACCACTATACTCTCCCAGGTCTTATGTAGCGGATACAACGACCTCATGAGCAGAAGCAGAGGAAGAAGATACATCACCATCAGCACGAGCAGTTGTACCTGCAGCACCACGCTAGCTGCCTGCTAACGCCCCAGCACCAGGTCCGAGATACCCTCTCAGGGTGCGCCACAAGCCTGGTGAGCACGCGCTTTTGTGGATGTTGCAAAAACAAGACAAGATGAAGGTTGTAGTTGCAGCAGACTCTGATGAGCCGACATCGTACAAGGAGGTCATGGCTGTATTGGATGCAGTAGGTTATGCGCAAGTTGTGCAACAGGAGATACACTTGTTGTTCGACAATGGTATGGTGAAGATGACTCAGCATCCACCTGGACGTAAGGTAATCAAGTTCAAGTGGGTTTTCTAGAAGAAGAGGGGCGCACATGGCAACCTCGAAAAGTAAAGGGCGAGGCTCGTCACCAAGGGCTACTCGCAGCAGGAAGGCATCGACTACACTAAAACCTTTACTCTTGCAAAGTTTGCCTCTGTGCGCACGCTCCTTTCTTATGCAACAGCTGAGGACTTCGAAGTTAAGTACATGGATGTCAAGACAGAATTGTTGAATGGTGACTTGGAGGAGGAAATCTACATGGACTAGCTCGAGGGATTCTTCATGGATGGCCAGGAGGACCTGGTTTGCAAGGTGTAGAAGTCGCTGTACTGCCTTAAGCAAGCGTCACGTGCTTGGAATCAGAAATTGGATGCAACGTTGTAATGCATGGGATTTGAGCGTAGTGAGTGTGAATACAGCGTCTATCGCTGGTAGCATGGTCATGAGGTGCTCATCATCATTGTCTATGTGGATGATATGCTCCTTCGTTCCAATTGCATGTCTGCACTACTGGAGTTCAAGGAGGCCATGCCGGAGCACTTCCAGATGTCTGATCTCGGGGAGGCATCAACCTTCCTAAGAATCTAGATCGTACATGACCGCAAATCATGCTCTCTCGCTGCACCAAAGTCCCTACATCAAGGATGTTTTGCAGCCATTGGACATGGTAGAGGCTAAACCCATTGACACGCCACTGGAGACGCGGCTGTACCTCATAAGCTTCAATTAGAAGCGGATGCAACTGAGCAGAAGAAGTAGCAGAGCGTCGTCTGCAGTCTGATGTACCTGATGGTGGCAACCAGGCCGGACCTCGCATAGGCTGTGAGTGCTGTGAGCCAAAACATGGCACCCAGGACCTGAGCACTAGAAGGCAGTGAAGCGGATCTTCCGCTACCTTGCTGGAGCCATCAACATCAGCATCACCTACAACAAGAATGACAACATCATCATCGGCTTCATAGAAACACATTGGGATTCAAACCTTAAGGACCACAAGTCCATCTCTGGATATGTGTTCCTCATGAATGGTGGAGCCATCAGCTGATGCAACAAGCGACAAGTGGTCATGGCCATCCCAAGCACGGAAGGTGAGTACATCTCTCTCAGCTTTGGAGCCAAGTAGTTTGGCTTCCGCATCTCATGGCGGAGATGAGTGGGAGTACAGCAGTTCCAGTTCATGTGCCCTTCGACAACCAGATCGTAATCGTACTCGATAGGAATCTTAAGCACCACGCACGCACCAAGCACATTGACATCGCATATCACTTCATCACGCACATAGTGCAGAAGGGAGCTATCAAGTTGGAGTTTACTTCAACTAGCAACCAGATCGCTCATTTTTGTTGGGAAAGGAGCCATCTGGCTCAGTTTCAGGTCTACAGGAGCAAGTTCCAGGAAAGTACCAGATGCCTGCTCCGATTGCCAATCCGACTTCATCACTGGAAAGATCAGGTGGAAAAATGTCTACGGTCCAAGTTTGAGACCGATCCAACGGTCGGATTGGGAGATATGAATTTTCGAAGTTTCGGGGGTCATGGACCGTCGATGTCTGGGTGGGCATGGGTGATGGCTCCATGCCTTAGCCTGAGAAAAGAAAAAGGCAAGAGGTCCAGGATCAAGACCTGATGGGAGAAATATCCAAAAAGGTCCTTGGTCTTAGGATTGCCTTGTCAGAGTGTGCTGACTAGGATAAAGGTACCTCTCCTTACTTTTTAGGTGAGGTGAGATCCTTGTGTGCTAGCCATGGACACATGGCGATTCTCCATGGATTTGTGGGTTATGTGACCACTAGGAGTATGCCATGAGCGCATTCTCTAGCTCTCTAGGTCGTGTGTGAGTGGTCAGCCTGATTGCTAGGCTGATTTCCTCCCTTGTGTGAGATTATGGACTCTAGTGTGTGAGCCTTAGCCTCCATGGCTAAGTGGTGTGGCTTGTGAGAGGGCTGACTTGCCCAAGCTCTAGCTCTATATGTACTCCATCATTTTGAGTGATTGAACAACCATTCTTCAGCACAAGTGATGCCCTTCCAATCACTCATGCTCGCTGCTCCAAGGCTCCCTCTCTCCTGAAGTTCCAACATTTGGTATCAGAGCCAAGTTCTGCCACTTCCAGCCAGCACAGGCCGTCACTTTGAGAGTGACGGGTTGGGGTAAACCCTTCACTATATTTAACGATCAACCACTGGATCTTCAAGTTCAAGAGACAAGCTTTCCAACGACCCCAAGATTGCGAAGATCCAACGGTCGGATTGAGAGTTATGCTCAAAACAAGGTCGGCCAGGGCTACACTCTTCTCTATGAGTAAGACTGTCGCCTTGTGATGACCATAACTCTCTCATTTCTTTGTCAAATTTAAAAAGTGGCACACGCGAATTGTAGTATTTTTCCTAAGCTTTCCATTGGTGCAAACATATTTGCATTCCATCGATTCGTTTGGGAGAAACGCCGTTTACAAACTGGCTGGTCTGAGTTGGAGTAGGAGCAGAAGCATACCCTGTTTTCAAGAGGGCATATCTTTCAAACTCCCCTGTTGATGACCCTGTTTTATGGGTCGATCTGGAAGGTTTTGAGCTGAATTTTCCAGTGGTGGGCTCAGTTTTTCAAAATTCCCAGTCTGCTGGCACCTACAGTCCACTTTCTGTCAGACAGATTTCTGGCAGAAGCAGCAGCAGAAGCACGGGTAGCGCCGCCATCTAAGGGCAGCGCTGAGCATCACCAAGGCTCAAAATGGCAGCAGCTAGCGTTGTGACAGCTGCCCAGCCTTTCGAGAGGCTGGAGGGACGTGCCAACTTCACGTTTTGGAAGATCCGTACCCGCCTCCTTTTGGAGGAGAGGGGCTTGTGGGAGGTGGTGAGCGGCGACGAGCCGGCTCCAGTTCCACAGGCAAAAGGCATCACCGCACCGCAGGTGGTGGCGGGAAAGACGCCGCAAAAGGGTGCAGCTGATGCGGGTTCTTCTGCAGCTGTACCAGCGACGTACGAGGAGTGGAAGAAGAAGGACAGGCAGGCCTACAGGTTGCTTGTTAACACCATCTCCAACCCGCATCTTTAGTACGTGAGTGACAAGGCTACTGCAAAGGAGGGGTGGGACACGTTGTGCAAGAAGTATGAGAGCAAGGATCCTGCATTCCTCATGCTTTTGGAGGCAAAGATGATGGCGCTGAAAATGCAGGGTGGTGAAGGGATGGAGGCGTATCTGGACAGGGCAAAGGAGCTGGCGAAGCAGCTGAGAGCGGCCGGCAATCCTGTGGAAGAGACGCGCTTCATCCTCCTCTTGCTGAGGGGACTCCCAACCAGCTACGACACGGTACGAGAGACGCTGGAGTGCCAGCCAACTCTCGACCTCGACTTCATCTGCACACACCTGGTGCAGGAGGAATTGCGTCGCAATGCAGCAAAGCGCAATGGCGGCAGCAGCAGTGAAGCAGCTTTCATGGCCATGGGCTCACGCAACCAGTAGCAGCAGCAGTCCGGGCAGCAGAGAGGCAAGAAGAAGGGCAAGTGCCACTATTGCCAGAAAGAGGGGCACTACAAGAAAGAGTGCTTCAAGTTCAAGAGGGACCAGAAAGAGCAACAGCAGCAGCAGTAGCAGCAAAAGCAGCAATCTCCACAGCAACAGCAGCAGCAGTCACAGCAACGCCAGCAGCAGCAGCAGAACCAGACTAGCGTGCGCCATTTTGGCAACATGAACGTCGCCAAGGAGGTGCGCGACCGCCTCTTCATGGCGAAGTCTGACATGTCGCAGAAGGAAATGGCGGATCTGGCATGGTACAAGAACTCGGGGTGTACCAAGAGTCTGACGCACCACAAGGAGTGGTTCACACAGCTGCTCTCCATTCCTCCTCGGCCGATTGCTTTGGGTGATGATCGGGTGGTGTATGCTGAGGGGATTGGGATTGTGGAGATGAAGTTGGAGACCCCACGTGGCATTGAAGTGGGAGTTTTCCATGGCGTGCTGTATGTGCCTGATGCTGCGTTCAATCTTCTCTCAGTGTCCTCTCTCACCAACACAGGACTGCGCGTTGTCTTCGATGATGACTATGGCTACATCCTCAACAAGGAAACAGGAGAGGAGTTGGCCAAGTCGGTGAAGGAGGGCGACATGTACCGCCTGCTGGGGGCGACCAAGATCCCGCGTGAGCAGAGTCTTGCAACAGTGGTGCAGGCGACAGATGGTGAGATCTGGCATGCGCGCTACGGCCACATCGGCATGCGCGCTTTGCAGCAGCTTCAAGCAAAGCAGATGGTGCGTGACCTGCCTACCATCTCTAACTTTGAGCAGCAGTTATGCATCGGATGTTTGGAGGGGAAGCAACACCGCGAGGCGTTCTCTGGAGCAGGGGAGCGTGCAAAAGAGGTGTTGGAGCTGGTCCACACGGACTTGTGCGCACCGATGCAGACCCAGAGCTTTGGAGGCTCTAGGTATTTTCTCACCTTCATTGATGATTTCAGCCGTTACACTGCTGTGTACTTCCTTTCCTCAAAGGACCAGTGCTTTGACAGGTTCAAGGAGTTCAAGGCCATGGTGGAGAACCAATCTGGCAAGAAGATCAAGGCGTTGCGCAGCGACCGTGGTTGAGAGTACCTGAGCAAGGAATTCCAGGACTACCTCGCAACAGCTGGCATCAAGGCGCAGCGTACCGCGCCGTACTCGCCGCAGCAGAACGGTGTAGCAGAACGCGCCAACCGTACCATTGTGGAGTCGGCGCGCTCCATGCTGTACGCGGCTCGGCTGACCTACGACTTCTGGGCTGAAGCCGTGAGCACTGTGGTCTACATCAAGAACCGCAGTCCAACTAAGGCGCTGGAGCAGATGACGCCGTACGAGGCGTGGTTCGGCAAGAAGCCAAGCGTAGGTCATCTTCGCGCGTTTGGCAGCTTGGCGCACATGCACGTGCCAAAGGAGAAGCGGCAAAAGTGGGATGCGAAGAGTGCACAGATGCTAATGATTGGCTACGACGTGGCAAGCAAGGCTTATCGCCTCTACGAGAGGGATACAGGCCACGTCATCATCTCCAGGGATGTCCTCTTCAACGAGAGCAACGTCATCGGCACCAACATCGTGTGTGAAGAGGCAGCAGAACCAGCAGCTGACGAGACAGTGGGAGCAGAAATTCTTCCTGACCCAGTTTCTCCCGATCCTTCCTCCACTATGACAGTGGGAGAATCACTCTACTCTCCCATGTCTGATGTTGCAGATACAGCGGCCTCATCGGCAGAAGCAGAGGAGGGTGATGTTGTTGGAAAAGGAGCCATCTGGCTCAGTTTCAGGTCCACAGGAGCAAGTTCCAGGAAAGTACCAGATGCCTGCTCCGATCGCCGATCCGACTTCACCATTGGAAAGATCAGGTGGCAAAATGTCTACGGTCCAAGTTTGAGGCCGATCCAACGGTCGGATTGGGAGATATGAATTTTCAAAGTTTCGGGGGTCATGGACCGTCGATGTCTGGGTGGGCATGGGTGATGGCTCCATGCCTTAGCCTGAGAAAAGAAAAAGGCAAGAGGTCCAGGGTCAAGACCTGATGGGAGAAATATCCAAAAAGGTCCTTGGTCTTAGGATTGCCTTGTCAGAGTGTGCTGACTAGGATAAAGGTACCTCTCCTTACTTTTTGGGTGAGGTGAGATCCTTGTGTGCTAGCCATGGACACATGGCAATTCTCCATGGGTTTGTGGGTTATGTGACCACTAGGAGTGTGCCATGAGAGCATTCTCTAGCTCTCTAGGTCGTGTGTGAGTGGTCAGCCTGATTGCTAGGCTGATTTCCTCCCTTGTGTGAGATTATGGACTCTAGTGTGTGAGCCTTAGCCTCCATGGCTAAGTGGTGTGGCTTGTGAGAGGGCTGACTTGCCCAAGCTCTAGCTCTATATGTACTCCATCATTTTGAGTGATTGAACAACCATTCTTCAGCACAAGTGATGCCCTTCCAATCACACATGCTCGCTGCTCCAAGGCTCCCTCTCTCCTCAAGTTCCAACATTTGGTATCAGAGCCAAGTTCTGCCACTTCCAGCCAGCACAGGCCGTCACTTTGAGAGTGACGGGTTGGGGT
>SZWC01018478.1:3840-20422 GCA_023375785.1 Penium margaritaceum
GAGTTTGCCGCACGACGATGGCGATGGTCGCGATCCTCATCGCCTTCGCCATCGTCGGCGTCGTGCTCTTCGTCGGGGTCTTCCTCCGGAAGATCCTCCTCCATTGCGTCGTCCGTCGCATGGGGATCGCCCGTATGCGCGTCGACGTGCTCGTCGAGCACCTTTGCGGCCTCCGCACGCTTCTCGGTGTCGCCGAGGTTGGCGTCGGTTGCCTTAGGCGGCATGATCGCCTTTGGCGACACGGTTGCCTTAGGCGGTACGGTTGCCTTTGGGTTGGCAACCGTGCTCGCGGCGGCGGCTCCCAAAACTTGGAGTCCGCCAAGGGCGCGTGGTGAGAACGTCACCACCTTGCCCTTGTTGGCCTTAGACGGTGGGGCACTTGCCATCCCGTCGCTCGTGCGACTAGCACGTGAAGGTTGTTGTGGGGATCACCCCACAACGAGGAGGATTCGCCTCCTTAGGCGTTGCTCTCACGATCGGTGAGGCAATTTTAATTTATAATCCTATTTTCCTAGGCCGCCACGTCGGCACAAGGTCGTGGGTTTATAACTAGTCCTCCTAGGCCGTGACTCACGGCACTTGGTAGCAACTAGGATCTAGGAAAACAGAAAATCATAATACAAAGGAGTGACAAGGAGTGTGAGTACCGCTCACAAAACTAAGCCAAAGAACAAGAAGGCAAACAAGTACAAAGTCAAGAACGAAAAGACTACTTTTCTTCTTGTCTTCTTGTCTTCTCTCTTCTGGTCTTCCTTGGTCTCTTCTTGCGTCTCCTTGTCACGTCTCGCGCCCCTTGGCGGCGTCCTCCTTGAGCCGGCGGCGTTGAGGGAGCCGCCAAAATTCCCCAAGGTGTCTCCCTCCTTCTTTTTAGGGTTCTCTCAGGCCGTGAGAGTCCCTAAGCCTGGGGAGGGGCGCTATTCCAATTTTTGGGTGAAGGGATTTTGAAGGAGCCTTCAAAATAAGGAGGATGTTGTGGTTTTAGAGGGTGGGGACTCCCCAACCCGCCCCACAAAAATCTTCCTAGCCCCCTGGAAGTGAAGAGAGGCTGGAAGGAGGAGTCTCCACAAAGTAGAGCTTTTTTCAAGCTCTCTAACGCACTTAACGACGCTTCAATCCGTGAAGTGTAGACGCCGTAGTCCCTTCTGGCGTTTCTGCTGCTGCTTGCAGCTGCCGGCGGCGTTTTATCTATGTCGTAGCCGCCGTTTCCGTCGAACCCTTGGTCGCGAGGGCCGTCTCGCTCTGAGAACCACTGTAACGGCCGTGTCTCCAGCTCCTGCTCTGAAGTCGTCGTCGGAGTTCGCAGAATGGCGTTCTCAGTCCGCGTCAGGGGTTTTCCCCCTTTGCGAGACTGAGGGGCAATCGTCATCAACGACCCAGAGCAGGGAGACTCGAATATTTCGAGTCTCCGGAGGCCCATTTCCGTTTTTTAACCAAACCCCTGGTTTTGGGACCCAAACCGGGGGTTTTTACCTCGAACTCGTGTGTTCGCACGAGTTATTCCGTTTGTTTTACGTCGAAGTTCGTCATAAACGAACTTCGAGTTTCGTTTTGTCGTTCTGGCGCGAAATCGTCGCGTGCGAGGCACGCTGGCGATTTCGCGCCAGTAGATTTTGCCTCACCCTCGCTCCCCCTATNGCCGGCGGGTGGCCGGCCGGCCACTTGACCGGCCGCCGGCCACCCAGCCGGTCGGCCGCCGGCCGGCCGGTAGCCAGCGGGTGGCTGGCCACCGGCCAGCCCTCGCGATAGCGAGGGGTGGCTTGCAGCCACCCCCTCGCTATCGCGAGGTGGGAGGGCCGAACTGGCCCTCCCGCTTCAAGGCGGCATGCTCCTTTTCACTTAAAAAATCCGAACCTATCAGGTTCCTGGCCTACCAGAGATGCAAACCTGGCTGATGTGGTTGAAATTTCACGCCGACCTGAACGGCTGAACAAGTTGCTTTGACGCCCGGATCATCCATGCCGTCAGCGCTTTAGAAAGAATCAAAGTCTTTGTTTTAGCATGACTTGCCTCGCTAGGTTGCAATACTGACGATGGCTTGAACTTAGGATTCTTTTTGTCTTGCACGATCGATGGTAACAATCCTTCATGAACTTAACGTGAAGAAATGTGAGAAAACATTGTTTTCAGAGTTTCCATGCCGCTCGCAAGGTCGCCGTTAGGGCGGCCTACACAGTGAGGCTTTCACGTCAGGTCGGATTAATCTAGTGACCAGACGGACCGGCGGATGAAGCAGGCAGTTATCTCTGGCCGTCACATATTTTCGGAAGTCGTTTTTTTAACACAAGTTTCCAAAGCATACTCGTCCTCGACGTCGCCGAATGTCGTGGAGGTTGGTCAGGTTGTCACCTTGCAAAATTTTGCCCATTAGGAAAACTTGCACTTGAATAACAAGTGTTATATCATTCAACACATGTAAAATAGCAAACTAATGCTTCACCCATCATGATGTTCCCTATTCCTCGACTTGTTTCAAACAAACAACCATTTTTTCATTTTTTGTGTTTTTCTTACGCATCAAGTTTCCATTTTAGTTTCTTGAATTATTCCAAATGCACCTCCAACAATAATATTGAAATTCAAACAATGCACTTTTCATAAATGGAAAAGCACCTTTCAAGACCTCCACAACCTTTACAACGGCATCCATAGCTATCTCCGGGGTTCTAATTTACAAACGCGCAGAGATGCCTACTTGGCCTTGTGTCAGCTTAGACCCTTGCCAATAAATGCTGTAATGTGTAACTCTCAAAGGAGTCCTCAATGGCGTCACTGGAAGCATGCCATTAATGGCACAAGCTCGAGGGAGCACAAATGAGCAGACATGTGACCTCTATTGAGGGATTCATTCTTAAGTGAGTGTCCATAAATGCTTGGTTCTTTCACTGTAAGGTCATCCGTTTACTAAGAGGAACATGGATGTTTTCAGCGCGGAGCATGTAGATTATTTACCACAATATTGCGATCATGAGGGTCATGTTTGTTGCTGCTAGCAGTCGAGGTGCGGGTGATGTATCTTTTCTGTTTTCCTCCCTCTAGCTCGACTCCCCTTCGTAGTACCAAAGTTTTCCACTGCGCGCACGCTACCTCAATCCCACATGCTATCCTGCTCTAGTCAAGGGACTGTTGACACTTTGCGTATCAGTTTGATTTTCCATATTCGTAGCAGTGGACAGATTGTCCACTGCCACTGCCCGTTGTCTACACCTGCTTCTTTCCCTTACCATGTCCCTTCTTCCCATTCTTCCCATGACTGGTTGTTAGAAATCATTGGGACTAGCCAGTCTGGGAGATTGAGAGGTGAAGGGAGAGGGAGAGACAGAGCTAGAGGGAGTGGTCAAGGGTGTCTTCATGGTCACTTCATTGAGCAGGCTTGTCTGATGCGCCTGGACTACCTCCTTGGTTGATGTCTTCTCAAGGTAGTAATGTTGCAGCCAAGGAAGAAGCTAGACACGTGCAACAATATCCTCGAGGAAGACACAATAAGAACCCAAAAAGTGTGCGCAGTGGTCCATTTGGGCCCCCAGCATGATGGTGCCAAAGGCTCGCAGCTACGAGCCACCGTTTTTCCCTTGGTGATTGTAGATGTGCATGCCACACCGCTTCTTCTCACTCCCTATCAAAGGGCGTGACAGGTAAGGTGATGGACCCTAATCCAGAGTCATTGTCAGCTCCTAGCCTCGATGAATTCTGGCCCAGTCCATGTCTCTATTGTTTCGAAGAAGGGGGAGACGCCAACAACCATCTGTTTCGGGATGACGAATAGGAGGTTGCGCATTGCTCGCGCCGCTGCCTGGACCTGTCAGGAGACTGACATATAGTTCTTGGTCAGGTAGTATGGCCACACTCCTCTACGTTGGGCCACACCTGGAAAAAAACCTTCCACAGGTCAAAGCCGGCTACAATCATGTAACGAGGAAGGCGTGTATCAAAGCTCTTCAGTTGCCACTCCATGGGGAGGGAGACCTAAGGATCTGGAGCAAGTGAACACAGTGGTGGAAGACCTCTGTTTAGGGCTATACCTTCAAGTTATAACCGTGGTATTTTCCTTGAAGCATGCTGGTACACACCTCAGTTATCTTAGAAGTTTTGGAAACATCACGAGCTGTGAATTTGGATGGGTTCAAATGCAAAGGGCTTTCTAAATGAATGACAAGTGTGGGACCTCCCAAACAGCCCGCACAATGTGCTCCAAATTTGGCTTTCATGTGCATTAACTCTGTCTTCTTCGGCATGAACATGGATACAGAGTTATAGGAAAATCAACTTCCATTACTTTGAACACACACTATGTGGTGTGTGAGAGAAAGGAGGGGAAATTGTGTCTCTTTCCATCCGGAAGGAGCTTGTGCAAAACAAATCCATTTCCTAACACACATACGGAAGCTTAGCGGCAAAACACAGGGGCTATTCTCCCTCCACGTGGGGAGGAGTGTAACACAACAATATCTGTGATCCATTTGTCCAGTGTTCCTGTTATTTTTGTGCACATGTTTCTTTTAGGAAAAAGTGGCCCATTCATATATGAGCAAAGTCTCTATATTCGAAAGAGAGAAAAGGTTTCAAGAAAGGCAGAGCCTGACAAGAGAAGCATTTCACATGATTCTTGTTACCTTCTCTTCATCTCATCAACTTGTTGAAAATTAGTAGTTTTGGATTTGTATTGAAGAAGAGAAAGGGAAAAAAAGCCCTGCAAACCGGGCTTTTTCTTTGACTTGCACATAGTAGGTGGAAACTGGGTATGAGAACATCTGCCCCCAGTGTTCACATATGTCTTTCTTTTTTTGTAAATACAAGTGAGAAAGAACTTCACATCCTAAATTCCTCACATCTTACCTCAAGCATTAGAGCAGATAGAAGCCGACCGTAGCTGCAAGATGCTACAACACATGGACAGCAAGGTTGTGTCTACTCAAGAAGCATGTAACCATAACTCTTCCTTAACCATGGTCACCCATCTGAATTATTCTCAACAAAAAAATAATACAAGCACTACTATTCCCTTGTTCACTTGGTTCCCTGGCTTCTTGCCTGGTGAAATGTTTTCTCCTCAAATAGTACACAGAAGGGAGTGAAACATCTATCATCCTGGGTAGAAATGCCTCACCTCTTGAAAGCCCAACAAGTATCCTTGCCCTACAATATGTAGATGAAATCCTCAAATCTGCACATGTGGCACTGTCACACCACTCAAGCCATCTTTCAACTTAGCTACCACTAGCCAGAGCACATCAAGATTCTTGGAGCAATCTTGCTCCCATAAAATAAAGGACACCTTCCATTTCATATCATGGCCAAATCCTCAGAAAAAAACACATGCGGAATGGTGGTAGGCATGACTTATGACCTTCCTTGAAAGCTTCATCCCCCACGTTGCTCCCCAAATCCTCCAATGAATAACCAGATCTTTGACCAGCCTTGAAGAATGGGGGAATTTGCCTCCTCCATAATTACCCTCACTCATAAGATACCCATGTACTAATGCAAGTTTCAGGAGACTCGCTCTCTTCCATGTGAAGTATAGAAAAAACTACTGAGCCCCTTGCAACACGAATGGAAAAAGAACTTCTAAACATCATCCATGTTTTTCCCCTCGACAGTATATTCAGCACGCACTGTCATAAATGTGTAGCCTTCACCACTGGGCCACTTGCACTTCCTCCCCGCTCTACTTATTAGCAACAGATTTTAAGGAGGCATATTACCCCTCAACAAAGACTACCTGTACGCATCTATACAACACCTTTTTGTTTTGCAATACATCATCTGATGAATTACACTCCTTCACTATCATTCTCTAAGATGGTTTTTGACTAGTGGAAACTGTAATTCTCCCACCACCATTTACTCCAACGCATAACAAGGCTGCCACGTCCTACCACTCCTCTTTTTACGTGTAATCAAACCCATATCAGACCTTCTCCATCACCACGTTCAATGATCACTTATTGTCAGTGGAAGTCCTTTTGTTAACTATGTGAAAGATACAACTCACAGCATTTGGTGGGAGCATGAAGTTTAAATAGCTATCCAGTGCCTTTGGACTTGAGCCCGATGTACAAGATTTGGTGTAAAATACAAGAAGGTACAAATAATCCTACTTGGACACACTTACACTGCTCTTAAGTAAGTCTCTATTCCAAGTTTTCAAGTATCCTACTTGAATGTGCAAACACCTCTTCCTTCCATCCCTTTACTCGGACAACACATGCATTTTCACAGCATAGAGACTTCAAGTGTCCATATCATTATTTCATAATACAAATTAATGCGTGCGTAAACTTCAAGTTTCTCTAATACAACTTTGCATTTCCTCCACCTTTTACATGTCAATACCGTTCTCTTTACACTCCTCACCTCAGATATCGAAAGAGAAGATAATGGACATGATCTACAGCTTAACTTAATTGCATATGTAGTCTTCCCTAGTTTAACCGGATGATTAGGGATCAAGCACACTAGTGTTCTTATGGAAGTGAAGCTGAATGGATTCAATCCGTCCTCAAACTTGGAGAAGTCCAATTGAAACAAAGCCCTCAAATTCAGAAGATTTCCCGAAAAGAGAATCTTCTCTCTTTCTAAAATGCATTGTAGAGGGAGGGCTGGTTCAGCCCTCAAACCTCGTAAAAGCAAGGAGCTGGTTGGCGGCCACCCTTCGCCATGGCGAGGACTGGGCGTCAGCAAGCCACTCGCTGGCCGCCGGCTAGCTGGCGGCCAGCTGGTAGGATGGCAAGCGGTTGGTCAGGTGACTAGTCCACCACCTACATCCCAACCACAAGCTATCAAACAAGCTGGTAGCTCTATCAGCAGCTGAGAGGCCGCGAGGGCCTCGAGGGCGAGGCCAGTGGCCTCATGCTCTTGTCCTCACTTGCCCCTCCTTACCATCTAGGATGAGTGCGGATGAGGGGAGAATGTGAACAAGAGAGTGAGCGAGAAGACACAAAGGGATGGTGTGAAATCGCCACATGTGATCCTTTAACACTATGCATTTTAGCAAAAATATAAAAATAAAAGTCAAGACAGCCTGGCGCAATCACTGCACGATTTTTCCAGGCTGGGTTACCTGTTCCGTGACCAAAGCTTGGAGGTCGCGCGATGCTTGACGAAAACACGTCAAGAAACAGAAATTTCTTCCCATAATGAACAAATCGACAAATGCATAGTACTAAATGCGTCATAGAGATTTCCACCGTTCTTTCGAAACACAATATGGAAATAGTTAAAACAGTAAAATAAATCATTACTTTTGAGCTAAGCAATGACGTAGCTTCAAAAGGCGCGGCGAGCCATGACGACTCGGGCAAGGAAAGACCACTCTGACGAGGAGGATGGTCATTCAGTTTTACAACGGTGATATTCCGAGCTCGCCAAGGCCTTTTGACGCTAAGTGTCAGCGCACGAGTTACATTTGGCATCAGAGCCAAGCCGACCTGTGACATCATTGTTTTTCCTATCTCCTCCGTGCAAGTGAATAGCTCGCACGGATAGAGGGGCTCCACCATCAAAGAGCAACGCACCTCACGGAGGTGCTCGCGGAACGCTACCCGTGGAGACCCCACCAACCTCCACTCGCACTCATCCCTCCTTAATCCTCCAAACCTTTTTTTTCTTCTTCTCTCTCCCTAACCCATACGTCCTCCATATTTCCAGAAATATAAGACTACCTCACGCTCTTGGACATCCACGATGGTGGGAGCCAAGAGAGAGTGCGTACAAAAGCAAGGCAAGGGTGGGAGCAGGGGCCTGCTGCTAGGACGCAAACAAAGCCTGACCACCACAACAAGCTAGGGACCAAAGTGGCGAGTCCTGCTGGCCAAGATTGTTTTTTTTTCAAGAAGGGCCAAGCCAAGGGCCGGAGCACTTCAAGACTGACGGGTTCTAGCACCTGGGAAAGCACAAAAACGGCCATAGCTTGGCCCCTATATCTCTGATTGGAGCGCCGTTTTTTTTGTTGAGCTCAGAAACATATTTCCTATCTTATTCTATGACTTAGAGGACCTTCTGCCAGTTTTCTGTGACTATTTTATTTTTCAATGGATTCTCAATCTCCTTTGGGTTCCAAAAGTTGTCACCACATCCTACTTTTGGATCTTTGGTGTTACAGCCTTAAAAAAACATCTCCCAACAGAAACCAACCTCTTTAAAAGAAAGGTGAAGGAGGAATACTCAAAAGCCACCTCGGTCCACTTCTCACGAGGTGAACGAGGGTACGCTTTCGGAACCTTGGTAAAACTCAAGAGGGTGAAGGAGGAGTTCTCAAAATCCACCCCGGTCCACCTCTCACGAGGTGAAGGAGGAGACGCTTTGGGAACCTCGGTCCACCACTCAAGAGGGTGAAGGAGGGATACTTCAAAGCCACCTCGGTCCGCCTCTAACGAGGTGAAGGAGGGCATGCTTTGGGAACCTCGGACCACCGCTCAAGAGGGTGAAGGAGGGAACCTCGAAAGCTACCTCGGTCCACCTCTCACGAGGTGAAGGAGGGCATGATTTGAGGAACTCAGTCCACCTCTCAAAGAGGGTTTGAAGTGAGGCACACCTTGACAACCATTGTGTCCTCCACCCATCTAAAAAAAAAATCACAAGCGAAAGAGTTTGGGAAGAGAGTCACCCGTAGCGAGACCTCACAAAAACAATGACGGGCCTCGGGACCGGACTCTCTGTGGTTATGGGACGTCCTCCAAATGTCAGCCCACGTCGCTCGAATGAGCGAATACCCCTTGGGTCCAAGGAGCATCGCGGGACGTTGGCGCCGGTGATCCACCTTACCAAGCCACGTCGTGAGTCGGTGGCAAAAGGGGGAAGGTCTCAACCGGCATCGCCAAGAGAAAAGACGTCAAAGGCTCCTAATGATGGACAACGGAATGAAGGCACCCCTACAGTCGAACCACAAGGCGAGGGGCCACCTCGTAAGCTGATTGTTGAGCTCAACTTTGACCATGATGCTCAACCGACTTCGGCCAACGAAGGCTCGAAGGCTGTTGAAGAGGGTGCAGCCAATGTCACCAACCTCAAGGACGTCATCGATGGTGGCGAGCATGGGGAAGAGTCCCCAGACGAGCCTACAGATCGGGTGGTCATCGAGGTCGAGCAAGACATGGATGAAGAAGCTGAGGCCCACGATGTCGCCAACAAAGGCAGTGAGGCCGGAAAGTCTACATCCATGGAAACGACCGAGGAGGCAGATGCGGAGCGAGTGTCTCAAGGTGCTGATGGAGGTGGTCATGTTCTCTCCCGTATTGAGGACGAGGGAGGCCACTAGGTAAAACCTCTAAGCGTTGTGGTGGCAGAATGTGTACTTGGTAGTGCACCGCGTCGCCTCAACGTCGAGGGGCAACTCGACAAGCTTCGCGCCCGCCTCTCAACAGAAGACATGGATCTTGCCATGACCATCATGGGCGCTCTGGCGTACGATGGTGACATGGTACATGCCAGCCTTTGTGAATGGGTGTTCACAATGCAACAATCCAATGAGAGGCTTTATAAAGAAAACGCCAAGATGGTCCCCGAGTTAGCAGCTGCTGAGTACAAGGCAAAGGTGGCGGAGCAGGCACTTGAAACTCTTCGTACAAAGGAAGTTGCAAACTAGCGGGTGGTGCTGAATGCGGTCGTGGGAGCAGCTCGCTATGCACCTGAAGATGAAGTGGAGCAGATTTTTGACCGTCGTGAGCGTGCAAGCATCAAGAATATACGCAGGGCTGCTCAAAACGTGCTTCACGCTCCGGTCAATGGACCTGCCCCATGGGCACAAGCTGACGCACCACGGATGAGGGTCGTAGTTGCACCACCTTGAGCCCAAATAATGGGTGCAACCAGTGGCCACGTGGTACTGGAGCCGGCGGATCACTATGATGGGACGAGAGGCGTGAACACGTTCCTCAAAATTCTCGAAGGCCACCTACGCCTTGCTCAGGCGGACAAGGAGGAGTGGGGTGCTCAAGGGATGCTCTCCCTCAAGCATCAACCCTTTGACAGAGCTTTGCAAGGAGAAGCAGCTACAATCCGACCCGAGTTGGTAGGAGTAATGCGCACTCATGCACGGGCTCTTCTCCAAACCTGCCGACTCTCAGAAGGTGAAGAAAGAGTTGGAAGCTTATATGCAAGGAGACATGTCCTTGGAGAAGAATATGCACAGATAATTTTCCCAAGACAGCAAAGAAGGTGGACGAACGTTTCCCGACTGAACAAGCCAAGATCGACCTTTTTTTGACTGGCTTGGCCAGCCCGCAGCTTTGCATTTTTTGCCTCCAGGATGATGAAAAGGAGTCGTAGAGGTTGCATGCTCTTGTTGTTGGAAAGAACGGCCCCCGGGTGGAGGCAATTCCAACGTGGCCCGATGGGTTTACTGTGTGTTCATGGCTATGTTTTGGACGGGTGGTTCTGAGTCTTAGCGCGAGCTTTCTGGTCGCCTCACGCTATGTTTCTGGCAGTTGAAGACAAATGTGAGACAGTCACTTTTGCGAAGGGAAGAACGTGATTTTGCATTAGTTTTTGAACATGAACGATCTGAACATTTGTAGGGCTATTCATGAGCTCTCCAACGCACCAAACCGTGCGCGATTCGGATCACCGTAGCTCCCGCTACGTCATCCGAAGCGCAGCACCCCAAATCAGCCGCTCAGTCGGCGGCGCGCACCATGTCGCCCGCCGAGGCGCCCTCTCACATCAAGGACCCATCAAAATGCCATTCCGGAAGCGCAGATGTCCCTACACATAGCGGCGCCCCTCGTGCCTTTGGGGTCTGTTTCGATGAGTTAATCATCGGGTTTGGTGATGGGGATTGATGTGGGTCGAAACCTGTTTGCGGACCTCCAATCGGAATTTTGACCAAGTCCCCGAGTAACAAACTGTAATACTGAGTTTCGGACTCCGAGCCAGGATTTTGGCTAAGTCCCTCAGTAACAAACTGCACTCCTGAAATCCGGCGGATCATCCACCGGACGCCTCAGCAGATATTCCGGAGCAAAATCCCCAGATGGCATTTTGTTAGTCGTTCCGGTCGATTATTCACCGGAAGTCGAACCGCGGCCGGCTCCCAGAACCGCCGCGCACACCCCAACTTTGGAAGCCCATATCTTCCTCATTACTAGTTCGATTCTGGTGAAACAACTTCCACCAGATTCAGAAACTCGTCAACTTTCAGGGGCAATCCTCCATTGTAGGATCCGAGCAATCATCGAGTCGCCAGATCCGTCGACGAGGAATTTCCTCTCTCTGGCGGCTCGCCGGCGCCTCCCGGCGCCGCACTTGGGCATGCACAGGGGCAAATCTACAACACTTGTCACACGTATTTGCAAGGTCTACAAGATGAATTCTGGCCTTTAAGATCACGATAAATGCGATAGATTTACCTTACGTGACACACAGGTTCTATTAGACGGTGCCGCAAAGCGCTCTACAGACGCCGCATTGGAGCCGTCAAAGAAGTTCCGCCGTCATGATCGAGAGAACACAACCTGCAGCACTGTCATATGTAGGATCTACAACAAGGCTGGACACATCGCATGCGACTGTCGTCATCGCAAACAGCAATCACAGCAACAACACGGATAGCAGCACGGCCAGCAACAGCACAGGTCTGGCTGGCGCCATGGCGGTGGCCAGCATCACCCGAATGGCGGAGGTCAGAACTGCTTCCATGGTTGTGGCCAGCAGCAAGGTGGACAACGCCAGGGCCATGGCAATACCCAAACAGGTGAGGGGCGCCCTCAGGGGGGTCAACGCCAAGGCCATACCTGTGCAGTCATAGAACGCCCTGGTGTACATGGTGGCCAGCGTGGACATGGACGACCTCGTGAGGAAGATCAGGATTTTGAGGGAGGAGCAGCAGGACGCGCTCGCCGTTCCCAGCATGGCCATGAGCAGAATTTTCGGGACCCCCAGTAGCCGCGAGTGGACTGCTATCTGGGGTTGTTATGAGTTATGGAGAGGACAATGGTAGAAAATTCATATTTTGTGATGATGATATCAAAGCCTTTGAGTTTCTTTCAGCGCAATATTTCTCGAAACTCTATATGCCATTCATGAATCCTGAGTCTCTCTTCCATGATCGCTCATGCCCACTTTCCTATGCAACGAAAGAAATCTTGGAAAATGGTACATGTTTGGTCTTCGCTACAAAGGAAACTTGAAACTCCCTAACATCAATCACGGTCGCTGTGCCTGTCAGCCTAGAGATGAACTTGTCCACCTTCAAAGGATGGAAGGTTTGGCCTCGTTCACAAAAGGACACCGCATGTGGGAACAAATGGATGGTATGATGGAGCTATGAAGAAGCACTGATGCGTATCGTATTTGCCACTTGGAGGACAGGCCACCATTGAGTCTTTTCCTAGGCAAGTCTGAAGCAAGCATGACCATGCGGTTTGATGGTAAGCTAGCAGGTGCTCCAGTCCGCATTCTTGCGGATACCGGAGCAGATGACTCCTTTATGAGTGGAGAATTTGTGCACACATGGCAGTTGAAGTACACTCCTCATACAGGCACAGTGATTGAGGTGTTGACAGGGAGGTGCCAGTGATCGGTGAGTGTACAACACGACTCACGTTGCCCGGCTTCACAACCACCGTTCATCTAACAGTGTTGCACCTCATGGACCCCTTCGATGTTGTGCTAGGATATCCATGGCTAGTGAGCCACAAAGCGCTTATGTGTTTTACCTCAAAGACGTTACGAATCTGTAGTGGATGATGGACTATCACTTTGTCTCCAATCTCCCAGATTCAGTGCCCTGAAGCCCTATCCAAAGCTAGCCTCATAGCACTCCAAGTGAAAAGACGGTTGAGGCAAGGATGTCGATGTTTTCTTGCGACCCTAAAGAGACTCGATGATGAGGTGGAGAGTGACGTACCCTCAGGGGTTGCCAAAATCCTCTCCGAGTTCTCAGATTTTTTTGAACCTCCACCGGATGGATTGCCACCTAGGCGTGCGGTTGGACACACCATCTCGTTGGAACAATGGGTTGCGTCCCCCTTTCGATCGGTGTACCGTTTGAGTCTGGCAGAATGAAGCTAAAGCACAAATCAAGGAATTCCTCAGGAAGGGCTGGATTGAACCAAGTTCGTCCCCGTTGGGGACCCCCATCCTCTTTGTGAACAGAAAAGGTGGAGGTTTGAGGATGTGCGTAAAATACCGGACATTGAACAAAATCGCTGTGAAAAATCGATACCCACTTCCGCGCATCGAGGATTTATTTGACCAACTTCAAGGGGAAAAGTGTTCACATCTCTTGACCTCTCACAAGGATACCATCAGATCCGGATCACTGAGGAGGATGTACCGAAAATGGCATTCCGGACCCACATGGGACACTACCAATTTTGAGTCTTCTATTTCGGACTCACAAACGCGCCCACAACGTTTCAAGCAGTGATGAACAACATCTTTAGGGACCAACTCGACAAGTCAGTCTTGGTGTACCTCGACAATATCTTGATCTTCTTGAAGAACCACGAGGAACATGAGAAGCACTTACGAACAGTCCTTAAGATCCTTGGAGCTAGTCATTTCTTTGCAAAGAGGAGCAAGTGCAAGTTTGCGTAGCCAGAGTTGGAGTATCTGAGCCATATCATCAATGGGGAAGGCATCCGGGTGGATCCTTGCAAGGTGGAGGTTGTGAAACATTGGCCTCAATGTAAGAACATAGGCCAGCTCTGCTCTTTCCTTGGCCTCGCAAACTACTTTCGACGGTTTATGAGAGGCTACTCCACCTTGGTTAGCCCCCCTCACTGCCTTAACTCAAAAGACGCTGCGTGGATTTGGTGAGCAAAGCGTGTTGAAGCATTTGAAGCTGTGAATTCGATGTTGATATCTACACCGGTACTTGCACTCCTGGATCCAAAGAAACCTTGGAAAGTACGCCGTGATACATCGGTTACAGGTCTAGGAGCCGTTCCCATGCAAGATGGCCATCCTGTTGTCTATGAGAGCCGTAAGCTTTTGGATGCAGAGACCAGGTACACTATGGGAGATCAAGAGCTCTTGGCAGTCGTGCATGCTTTCAAAGCATGATGTTGCTACCTTGAGGGTGCAGAAGGGCACATTACAGTGGCAACTGACCATAACCCTCTCACTTTCTTCCAGACACAACCAAACATGTCAAGAAGATAGGCACGTTGAAGCGAGTACCTGAGTCGATTCACATTCACGTGGGAGTACAAGCCAGGACGCACTAACGTGGCTGATCCCCTAAGTTATAACCCATCGCATGTTGCTCTTGTGGTGGGCAATGAAGACATCACCAACCGACACTTTGCAGTACTTGTGTCGGCAACCATGCTCAAACCAAACCCACTCCGCCCACCCTTGGTTCCGTTGATCGGCATCAATCCCTTCAAAAATCAAATTTGAATGGGCTATACCATGGACCCTTGGTTTGCTAAGCCCAAGAACATCGAATTTCATAGCCTTGTCAAGGCTGCGGGACTCTACTGGCGCGGTGAACGCGTGGCTGTCCCAAATGTGAACAACATCCATGAACACATCATGTTTGATTTTCATAACCCTCCATCATCCGGGCACGTCAAACCAAAGAAAACTGGACATGCCCTTGTTGAGCATTATTGGCCGGGTTGGAGCACAGACATCCTGAAGTACTCCACGATGTGTAACCTCTGTTTATGTAACAAGAGCTCCAATAAGGCACCAGGAGGACTTCTCCAACCTCTACAACCCCCGAACAACCCATGGGATTCGGTATCTATGGATTTCATCATGGGACTCCCGGAGTCCAAAAAGGGCCACGATGCTATCCTGGTCGTGGTGGACCACACCACGGGGATGGCTCACTTTATGCCCACTACAACCTGGGTGACGGCCGAAGAGTCGGTACGCATGTTCTATGACAGTGTAATCAAGTACCATGGTTTACCCCTCCAAATTATCTCTGATCGAGATCCGCATTTTGGCTCGTAATACAAGAACGGTTAGAAATACTACAAAGCATGTCCTCAGCATTCCACCCACAGACAGATGGGCAGACTGAGCATATGAACCGAACACTTGAACAAATGCTCCGTATGTACGTGGACCCAACAATGGAAGATTGGGATGACTACTTGGCCCCGATCAAGTTTGCCGTAAACAATGCAGTCAACAAGTCAATGGCTTCACCCCCTTCTTCCTCAACAACGGTTGGCATGTAGTGGTACCCGCTTCCATGGCGAAGTGCGGGCGTGGCAGGGGTCAGGTACCCTCCGCCCAGGCCTTTGTCGAACGCATGGATGTCCTATGGTGGGATGCCAAGGCTCACCTACATGCCACTCGACAGCACCAGAAGGTCTATGCTTACCAAAAACGTCGTGAGTTATCATTTACCCCTGGAGATAGTGTGCTATTAAGCACACTGAATTTGCGGCTGAAAACGCCGGGTGCACGGAAGATGCTGCCGAAGTGGCTTGGGCCCTTTGTAGTGATTCGGAAAATCGGAGAAGTGGCTTATCGATTTGCCCTTCCACCAGCTATGCACGTGATAATTTTGCATGATCATGTAAAAACCAAAGTCTGACAAGTACAAAATGCATGTCTCTTCTACAGTACTAGTACAAACTCTCAAGTTTGAAATAAAATATCCCTCGTTCAGGATCGAGAACAAGGGGACAAGGAAGACGGAATTGGACCTACTAAGTTTCAAAATATTCAAGTCTCTGTGCACAACATCACTGATCACGCTTGGCCCCAAAGTGACACAGAGGAGAAAACCTCTCCAATGAGCTCAGGATGTCATAATGTGAATTTTGATGATAAAATTTCTGTGGGAGCTAGAGACATAGCTACTACATTGGTTCTCAAACCAGGATTAATTTGCGTGACTAAGCCCGTAGAGGTTTTGGTGGTCATATCATGGATAAAATACCTCCAGTAACAGGATAATAAGCAAAAACAAAAGTAGGGAATACAGGCTTGGACATTAACCATTTAAACATGGGTAAATGCATTGGAAATCTCTTAAAATGATCTGGTTAGTTTTTCCAACTTCCTTTTACAACTCCTCTTCTCGTGGACGTCGTGCGGGTCTTCTTGGCATGGATTGCAATGTCATCTCATTGAAACCCCTCATTCTTCCTCTTTTTCCCAAGCCTCCTTGCTTCTGTATTCAACCAAGCCTATGGGCAAAGAGCCCTTCTCAATCTAAGGACTTCAAGAGGTAAATGGACTCCAACAAGTAAGGAAAGGGCCTCTTGAAGATTTTTGGAGGCCTCTCCATTATCGTGGGATCAAGGGAGGTATCTCTAACAAACACGAGAGGCATGAAGACAATAGAGGAGAAGGCAAGGGTTGCATCAAGGATGTAAGACAAGAGAACAAAAGATCACAAGTTCAAGAAAAGGGTGGTATTGGTACTCTTCCTGAGAATTCTTGACTTTGTTGGAGATTTTCTTGCATCCTTGTCCCTGCTAGTCGCACGATGAGCCATTCCACATCATGGTAAGTGCCAAACTGTCCTTGGACAAAAAGGGCAAATACCACCCTTGGCAAAGTACGTGGCTGAGGCCAATGATTGCTTCACCACGGGCACTCCGCGAACTCAAAGTTTTCGGAGTCTTCACCGCAAGCACAACAGCCAAGCCAATGATTGCCATATCTTTGA
>SZWC01018478.1:20669-35398 GCA_023375785.1 Penium margaritaceum
ATGCTTGAGTCTTACCCAAACAAGTTCACAATGTTCGTTGAGGAAGGAAACAACTTCATAGAGTATGATGGAACCTAGGCATAAAAAACCCAAAATACTTGCCATTGGAGTACTTAAGTGATGGTCTTACTATAGAGAAGATGAAGGACAAGATCACCACTACTACAATGAGCCAAGATTGGATGTGCTTGAGGTTGTCACATAACCACATGAGTTAGGAAGCGCCAAAAAAAGAGAATTACGAAATCACCCAATCATTGATTGGGTGATTCCGTGATCCTTGGATCATGGAAGTCTCCCTGAATGATTCAACCGCACAGTTGAACTGCTGCTGGTCTCACAAGAACAAGGTCTAGCTGTTGACAAATAGATCCAAGAACAAGCAGAGCAAATTCAACAGCAGGAACTTTGACTTCAACTCCTTGAAAATCCCACTGGTGGAGGAGGCCAACAAGGAGCAGCTCAAGGAAATCAAGTGATTCCTCAAGCAGCTGCAATTCTCCAACACCATCCTTTGCACTAACTCTTGCATGCGTCTGTGATTCCATATTTAGAGCCGAAGAGAAATTCTGCATAGATACTATATCAGCTGACTCAACCCTTTACACAAGATTGCAAAGATGACGACCCAAGAAGTTCTATCCCACAAATCCTCAAATCTCTGGAAATCCTGGATATGGACAAGGCCGCCTTGCTTCGATGAACACTCCAGCTCACAACCATCATCACATGACATCCCCACATCGACAACCATTTGGATCTCGTGGAACCAAAGCATTTGCCAACATACAGTGCTGGAACTGTGGTGAACTTGGCCACATAAACAGATTCTCCCCTAAACATGCACGTTTTAAGCCTTGTGCTCAGTAGGCGATGATGGCTCAAGATGAAAGGAGTTCCTCATCTGCATCACCACTGTTTTTGTCAAAAAGTGCTCCCGCCATGGATACTGTTTGCCGTTTTCCTGGTTCGACCACCAGAGAGTTGTTGGAAGTCTTATCTGATTGCATATTTGGACTCCTTGTAGTTTTCCATGCGGTTTTGAGCTTTCAGTTGCTCGTTTTGGTTGAGAATTCAGAAAGTTAGCCCCATCCGAAGTTCGGGTGAGCGGCGGGTGGAATCTGGATCTCCATCATAGGTGACGGGATAGTTCCACCGCAGTGATCCGAGTTCGTCTCCAACGAGCTCCAAATGCACCAAGGACATGAATGAGGTGACAAAAGGGACCTCCTTGATCAGGAAGACCTTCTCCTTGACTTCTGGGCAAGGAAAGGCGTTACGACGAGTCATCGTCGAAGCGCCTCCCGTTGCCTAGCGGGCAAGGCAAGGTGAGCGGCTCCACCAAGGGTTACTTCAACGGCTGTAGCAGTGGCTCTGTTGCTTCATTTTGGGCGTGCTTGGATGTGTTGGAAAGCTTAGGTCACAGGCCATAAGAATATGATATAATATCACAAAAATAACTGACCATTAACAGTAATCAGGCTTTTCTCAGTTTCTATGACCTGCATTTTGCCAGAATTATACTCCCTTGGTGTTGTGGCGACCCAAATCACACACCCCCCTTGGAGGTCTCTTTGCACAAAGCAGCCGTGAACACTAGTGGTGGATCAGATTGCACCACCAAGATTGCATTCCTGACAAAGGGTGATGGGTCCACATCCCTGACCTGCCTACCAAGACGTTCACGGCTTCCGCAACGCACGGGAGTGTCGCTCCAGGCGACGTCGCCGTTGCACTTTTAGATTGTCCATCATAGAAGTTCAAAATGGCGCAGAAGCCGGAGTCCTCATCCATCCAAAAGTACATGGATGGCCTTGGATTTGAGCTGTGGCGGTGGAATTTTGAGATCCACCTCGCGCACAAGGGAATGTTGGAGTTTATGAAGGGTACGGAGGTTCAAGGTGCAAGCGCAACGGACGAGGAGAAGATGATCTTTGCTAAGAAGAACACAGAGGTGCTGAGACTCCTACTGTGGATGCTGCACAAATCTCAATGGGGCTATATCCATGGGTGCACTTTGGCGGCAGATGCGTGGAAGAAGCTCTGCTCTATCCACCAATCAACATACATCGCAAATAAGATCTTCGCAATGAAAAAACTCTTGACAGTGAGGATTGAGGAGGGTGAGGACGTCATTTCCTCCATATAGTAGATTGAGTCTCTTGCCTCATAATACAATGATGTGAGGTGGAAGATTGACACAAAGATGTAGGCAATAGCACTCCTCATGGCTCTACCCCACAGTTGGAGCCCTCTCATCACTGTATTGGGAGGTTGGGAGGAGGATAAACTCACCTACGGCGCATTCACCGAGCACATTCGCACCGAGGTGCACCGTCTCAGCGGTGGCGAGACCTCGTCATCCTCAACTGCCTTGGTCACCAAAATGCAGGGTGGCAGCGGCAGCGCCAAGCAAGGCGGCGGTGAGGGTAGCGGCATGAAGGGCGCCAAGAAGGATGCATGCCATAATTGTGGAAAGGAGGGACATTGGGCCAAGGAGTTTCTGAAGGAGGCGCAGGCTGGTGGCAAAGGCACCAAAGGCAAGAAGGCCCTCCTCGATGACACGAAGAACCATGACCTGAAGAGTGCCAACCGGAGGTGCCTTGACTCAGGTGCGGAGGAGCATACCCAAGTCAAGAAGGTGGGGTTCATCAACTACACCAAGTCTGGAAAGTCCACGGTGGTCGCCAATGACAAGGTCGAACCAACGGCCGGCCAAGGTGACGTGGACATGGAGGTGGTGGTTGGTGGTAAAAAGGTACAGCGTGTTATCCAAAATGCACAACATGTTTCCGACCCGGCTGATATTTTGAGTGTAAGCCGCTTGACAGACAAGGGGTATGAAGTGCTCTTCCATAGGAAAGGTGAAATTGTGTGGATGGACGGCAGCGGCGAGGTCGGGCTCAAAACGAAGCACTAGGGAGGCCTCTACATCGTTGAAATAAAGGTCATCCCCTCAGCAGCAGACACAGCAGACCCACCAGCACGTGTCGTCAACGTCGCAAAAGGCTAGGGAGCAGACCTGCAGCTGTGGCATTGGCGGCTGGGACATTCGTTGCCCGTAGTCGTACAGGAGATGGCGAAGCATGACATAGTTTGAGGCCTCAACATCACTGGTGCAGCAGACAAAGCAGACGATTCCGAAGAGCACAAGTGTGAGCCTTGGGCAAGGTGAAGCGCAAGCCATTTGAAGACGGATAGCGGCGGGCCGAGAATCTGCTTGAGGTCGTGCACAGTGATGTGTGAGAGCCGATCAAGACGCCGTCCATTGGGGGAGCACGGTACTTTGTCACCTTCATCGACGATTGTAGCAGAAAACTCTACGTCTACTTCATGAAGCAGAAGAGCGATGTGTTGGACGGGCTAAAGAAGTATGTCGCAGTAGTGGAGAGGCAGACTGGACGCAAGGTAAGAGCACTACGTAGCGACAATGGCGGTGAGTACGTGGGCTGTGGAGGGTGGCTGAAGGAGCAGGAGATTGAGTGGCAGCCGACCACTTTGTACACGTCTCAATCTGATTGTGTGGTAGAGCGTATGAACCAGACGCTGCTCACAATGGCACGGATGATGCTCGTGGATGCTAAACTGCCACGGAGTCTGTCAGCCGAGGCCATGAGCACGGCGTGCTACATCACCAACCTCACCCCAACGGCAGTGCTAAAGGGGATGGGCGGCTTGAAGACGCCGCAGGAGACATGAAGTGAGCGTAAACCAAGCGTGGCATACCTGAAGTTGTTCGGGTGCAAGGTGCATGCGTTGGTGCAGGTCGCATAAAGAAAAGACTCCAAACTGGACCCGCGTGCAAAGGCATACCCGTTCGTTGGGTACGAGAGTGCACTCAAGGTGTACCGCCTCTTTGATCCACAGACGTAGGACGTCATCACCAGTGGTGATGTCACATTTGATGAGGAGCAAAGCTACTGCAGTAGCAACAGCACCATTGACGCAGCGCACTCACCAAAGTAGGGGGAGTGGTTCCAACTCCTTGAGCGTGAGGAGGAGCCGGTGGCTGCAGAGGTCGATGACAGGTCTTCGGAGAGCGACGATGCTGGAGCACAGCAGGGAAACGCAGCAGGTGTACGTGCCGCTGGAGCGCAAGACGGAGCAGCCGACGCGGGGGAGCCCGCGGCCGAGGACAATGTTGCAGCAGGGCAGTAGTAGGACCAGCAGCCAGCGTCACCAAGGTCACCACGTCGCAGCTGAAGGCAGCGGAATGCGGCAAAGTGGTACGACGCAAGCACGAGCTGCTGGGTCAGCATGGCGTGGTGCATGATGGAAGCTGCAACGGAGCCGACAACCATGCAAGAGGTGCTTGCACGGCCTGATGGGCAGCAGTGGGACGAAGCAATAAAATCTAAATTTATGTCCCTTGCTAAGAATGGCACTTGGGAGCTGGTGGAATGGCCTGATGGAGCGAAGGTGATCAGCTCTAAGTGGGTGTTCAAGGTGAAGCTCACCAAGGACAGCAAGGTGGAGAAGTATAAGGCGCGACTAGTGGCGAAGGGGTACGTGCAGCGAAAAGGCAAACACTACGATGAGACGTTTTCACCCTTCGCCAAGTTCACAAGCATCCAGACGATCCTCGCGGTGGCAATCACAAAGGATATGGAGATCCACCAAATGGATGTCAAGACGACATTCCTGAACAGCATTATCGACAAGGAGATCTACCTTGAGGTGCCGAAGGGGGTGGATGTGCCGGAGGGCAAGGTGTACAAGCTGCGGAAGGCCTTGTACGGGCTAAAACAGGCGCCAAGGTACTGCTACCAGCAGATGGACGGCTACATGGTGGAACTCAGCTTCAAGCGCTGTGAGTCAGACCACAGCGTGTACGTGCAGTGCAACAAGGAACTCCATCTGATTGTCGCACTCTACATAGACGATATGATCTTGTGTTCATCAGATCTGGCAGCTTTGCAGTAGCTAAAGGAGCAGCTGAGCAGCAGATTTAAAATGACGGACATGGAGGAGCTGTTGTACTATCTCGGTGTGAGCATCACGCGGAACCGGAGGGCACGCACGCTTGAGTTTGGACAGGCCAAGTACGTGGCTGAGGTCTGGAAGCGGTATGACATGGAGGAATGGAAACCAGTGGGCAGTCCGGTCTCTACAAGCTGTGAGTTGAGTGCGGCGATGGCACCGAAAACTAAAGAGGAGAAGGAGGACATGGCGGAGGTGCCCTACCAATTTTTGGTGGGCAGCCTGATGTATGCCATGGTGGCTCGGCCAGACCTGGCCTACGCGGTGGGTCAGGTGAGCAGGTACGTGGCCAACCCTGGGCCACTTCACTGGATGGCCGTGAAGCACATCCTCCAGTACTTGCAGGAAACACGGCACGCGCGCTTGAAGTTCGATGGAAAGGGGAGGTCAGACCCCTTGCGGCTGGTCTGCTACACTGACGTGGACTACGCCGACGATTTGGACAAGAGGTGGTCTACTTCTGGCTATGTGTTCTTCCTCGCAGGTGCAGCGGTCTTGTGGTGCAGCAGGAAGCAGGACTGCATCGCCACCTCCATAGTGGAGGCGGAGGACATCGCTCTGGCTGAGGCGGTCAAGGAAGCAGTGTGGCTCTGTAGATTGCTGGGGGAGCTGGGCGTGCCGCAGGAGGAGCCTACGGTGGTCCAGGAGGACAACACTAGCTCCATCTTGCTGACCAATAACCCGACACAGCACAGGAGGACAAAGCACATCGACGTGCGCTACCACTACGCGAGTGACATTGTGGAGAAGGGACAGGTTGTGCTGCAACATTGCAGCACGAAGCATATGCTCGCAGATTGCTTGACCAAGGCGCATCTCCAGGATCGGCACATCATCATCCTTTCAGGGCTTGAGTTGAAAAGATGTGAAGGGCTTGAAGGCACAGGAGCGGATGAGCGAGAGTGCGCATGAGGTATCCGGCATGAAAGGTGCACGGGGAAGATTGTCAAAAAGTGCCCCTGCCATAGATGTCGTTTGCCGTTTTCCTGGTTTGAGCACTAGAGAGTGGTTGGATGTCTAATCTGATTGTCAATTCGGACTCCTTGGATTTCATCATGCGGTTTTGAGCTTTCAGTTGCTTATCTTGTTTGAGATTTCAGAAAGTTAGCCCCATCCGAAGTTCGGGTGGTCAGCGGTAGAATCTGGGTCTCCGTCTTGGGTGACAGGATAATTCCACCGCAGTGATCTGAGTTCATCTCCAACGAGCTCCAAATGCACCAGGGGCATGAATGAAGTGACCAGAGGGCCCTCCTTGACCAGGAAGAACTTCTCCTTGACTTCTGGGCGAGGAAAGGCGCTCCGATGGGTCATCATCGAAGCGCCTCCCGTTGCCTAGCGTGCAAGGCAAGGTGGGCGGCTCCACCAAGGGTTACTTCAACGGCCGTAGCAGGGGCTCTATTGCTCCGTATTGGATGTGCTTGGATGCGTTGGAAATCTCAGATCACAAGCTATAAGAATCTGATGTAATCTCACCAAAATAACTAACCATTAGCGGTCTTCAGCCTTTCTCAGTTTCTGCAACCTGCATTCTGCCAGAATTCTACTCCCTTGGTATTGTGGCGACCCAAAGCACACACCCCCCTTGGAAGTCTCTTTGAACTAAGCAGCCATGCACACTTGTGGTAGATCAGAGAACGTCAGGATCATATTCCTGACAGTTTTCACCACAATCCTCAGGTATGGTGGAAGGCCTGGATCACGATGACCTTCATCTTGGATCTCTGGATCAGCCTGATGCAACACCAAACAACTCTGAGTTTAAACCCTCGGGAAGGGTGGCCATGGAAGAACTGGTTTTCTACTCCATTGAAAGCACGCTTCTCTTGGCCGCTGGAGTTCCGGCTTGGATCATTGACTCAGGATGCACCAGACATATGACCAGCAACAACAACTGGGTCACAACATTCAAACCACTGCAACCAAGGCTGTTCGCATGGGAGATGGGAGAATAATACCAACAACAGGGACCGGCTCAGTCCGTATCACCATCATGGTGAAAGGGAAACCTGTCTACCACCTCCTGGAAGACGTCAATTATGTCCCAGAACGTTGAGCCAATCTACTCTCAGTGACCAAACTGAACGACAAAGGCTTCCGAGTGGTATTTGATCTGGACAAAAGCTGCAAGGTTTTTACATCATCAGGAGACCTTGCTGCCATTGCCAAGCGGAAAGGGAACCTTACTATTCTCCATACGGTTGACAATGCAGCTGATCGTTAGAACTAGAACTGTTCTTTGCTGCAGTATCAACTAATGAAACACAGATTGATATTCCATCTCAGATACACACATTCAGTGGACTATGGCACCAAAGATTGGGACACACTGGATACAGCACTCTGGCTTGCATGGCACAGAAGCGTCTGGCTCACTCATTACCCAGCTCCATCAACTGAACCAACTTCCAACACAGTATGTGAAGGATGCCTTGCAGGCTGACAATCCCAAGATCCTCTTCCAAGCCATCCTGCAGCCAGGACAACGCAGAAACTTGAACTCATTCACATGGACCTCTGCCGGATCCCCACAAAATCACTATCTGGCAATCGGTATTTTCTCATTCTCATTGATGATCAGACTCACTACACCTGGGTGTGATTGCTTTGTCACAAGTCTGAAGCTGCTGATATCATCATTTTTTGGACGAAGATGGTTGAGAAAGAGACTGGCCTCACTATCAAATGGTTTAGGACAGACAATGACACTGAATTCTTTGATCAAACCCTCGGCTCCTTCTGCAAAGCCAAGGGCATTCAATAGGAATCTATTATGCCCCTTACCCCGCAGTAGAATGGGAAAGCCGAAACATTGAACAGGACACTCCTGGAAAAGGCCAGGTCTATGCTCCATGATGCACAACTCCCACCATCCTTTTGGGCTGAAGCAGTAAACACAGCTGCACACATCTCCAACCTTGTCTCCTGTTGTCAGCTTCCACACTCGATCTCGCCTTACAAAGCCTACTCTAGGCACCGGCTGGATGTCAGCTACCTCAGGGTCTTTAGCTGTCCAAGCAATGCTTGGATTCATCCCTCTCGCAGGGACAAGCTCTCGTCCCACTATCGCAAGGTCATTCTGGCTGGCTACAAAGCTGCAGGGCAAGCATATCGCCTTTACGATCCCGTCACCAAGAATGATTTTTGTAGCCGCAGCGTAAAATTCGATGAGCACCTCCAATCCAGCTCCACACCTCATGTTGCACTTCTTGCACCAATCTGGAACACAATACCCTTGGCTGATTCCCCATCTGACTTCCAGAAAGTGCAGGTGGACCTTGAACCTGATGAACATGATGGTGGCATCCCACCTGTTGTTCCTCATCTGGTGGCTGACCCTCCTGTCCTTCAGCAACAACTACAACAGCAGTAACAGCAGCAAAATGTCCTTCATCCTCGTTGACTCTACCCGCGGGGTTGGCAACCTGGTCAACCCTCACGGCGTTCAGCGCGACTCACTCAACAAGCCGGTTTAGCCAAAATTCTGGAAACTGCTTTTCTCAGCGCTGAAACTGCTCCCTCCGAGGCTGCTCTTGTCACTCAGGCTGTGGACCCCATCAGCTATCGTGATGCGCTTACTCGTCTAGAGGCTGCTGAGTGATGCAGTGCAGCGGTTGAAGAGTCTAAAAAGCTTTTCAAGCAACACACATGGGACCTTGTTTCACCTCCTCCAGGGGCTCCGGTTGTCTCCTGTAAGTGGGTCTTTAAAATGAAGCTGGATGCTGCTGGCAAACCCTGCCGGTACAAGGCTCGCCTCGTGGTGCGCGGTTTCAGTCAGGTCCGCAGCATTAACTACAGCGATACCTTTGCCCCGGTGGCAAATTACTCCTCAATTCGTGTCATCATGACTCTGGCGGCTAGTCAGGGCTGGCATCTCCATCAGATGGACGTCAAGTCTGCCTTCCTCAATGGTGACCTTGAGGATGAGGTCTTCATACAACAGCCAAAGTTTTGTGCAGCCAGGGGAGGCTGGCTTGGTATGTCGGCTGTGTAAAACCCTGTATGGCCTTAAGCAGGAGCCACGGCAGTGGAAAAAAAAGATCCACGACTTCTTTCTTCAGCACCAACTGCAGCAGGTGCATTCTGATCACTCTGTCTATGACAACGGCAAGTTTGTTTCATCATCTACGTCGATGACCTGATTCTGTTCGGCAATTCTATGGCTGATATCACCGCCTTCAAGACTGCACTGTCCACGACTTTTGAGATGACGGACATGGGTCTGCTCACATTCTATCTTGGCATACAAGTCTGCCAAGGTCCTGCCAACATTACTCTTTCGCAGGACTCATACGTCAAGCGCCGTTGACCTTGCTGAGCCGTTGCCTACTGCGACACCACTGCAGTTGGATCATGGTCTTACAAATGTGGTAACTATTGACATGCTGGCTGAAGTCCATGATGCTAAAAAATTTCCCAGCATCGTGGGCCCTCTCATGTATGCTTCCGTGGGAAGGAGGCCATATCTGTCCTATGCGGTTGGTCTGCTCAGCCAAGGGTGCAAGGCATGTTCTCCAAGCCAAGCGATGCATCAAGTACCTCAGCTGCCCGTCTTCCATGAAGATCCGCTACACAGCAGGCTCTCATGTCACTCTCACAGGCTACTGCGACTCTGACTTTTCTGGTGACAAGACAACAAGCAAGTCCACGTCAGGCTACGTTTTCCTACTTGCAGGAGGGCCTGTTAGCTGGTGATCAAAGAAGCAGTCAGTTGTGGCGCTGTCGTCCACAGAAGCATAATACATTGCGGCAAACGAGGCGACACGAGAAAAAATCTGGCTATGCATGCTGTTGGGAGAGCTCAACTTTGATCAGCTTGAGCCTACAGCAATGTATTGTGAAAATGAATGCACAATTGCCTGAAGTGAGGATCCGGTTCTGCATGACAGGAAAAAAACACGTAAAATGCCAATACCACTATGTGCGGGATGCAGTGGCTGATGGTGAAGTGCGCTTGGGGCACGTTGATACAAAGGAGCAGGTGGCAGACCTGTTCACAAAGGCACTTGATCACAAACAGCACAATGTGCTGTGTGAGTGCATGAGAATGTGCAGGTGAGGCATGACTCTTGTAACTCGGACCCCCAATGCGAGGTGGCAACCGAGGGAATGAACACACACACTCTGCACACATGAATGATGCATGCTACATGAATGGGTGGATAGAACACATGGGAGATCTGAGTGAAGATGGAGCAAAGGATTCATGTAACATAGTGCACTCAATGCGAAGATGCAGCCATGCGTGAGGCGAGCAAAAAAGATTATGTGAACAGGGGAGGCACAAGGCTAGGTTTTTCTGTTTGTTTGTTTTCTTGCTGTTTTGTTTTAGCCCTTTGACACACAAGGGGAGGAATGTTGAAAAGCAGATTTGTAGTTGTGTGTCCAATGGGCAAACAGGAAGAAAATAAAAGGTGTAAGACAGAGGGCCAAGGGAGGGGTGCCACTCCCTCCCCTGACCCTCTGCCTGCTTATCCTACGCTACGCTACACCATCTGCTGGGATCAGGAGAGAGCGTAATCCCAATCCTCCCCTTGTCCACTTTGTACCTGTGATTCGATGAGTAGAATGTAACGAGAAGTATATGCATCTACTAGCAATGCACATCACTGCACAGTGGCTCTGGGACAAGGGGAGGAGCGAGGTGTGCTGATGTGTATCATTGATATCAAACACCGAAGCAACACACACAAGGACACCGGACACCTCTCGGAAAAATATCGATTTTTCAATCTTTTGATTTATAGATCGACGATCGACATGGCCTGATCATGTCCACATCAATCTTCCACGACCAAGCTATGAATGAAAACCGCAGCCAAGATCAGGGGAGGTTCTGAAGACCTACATCAAGACACAGTGTGATCGCACCCATTAGCTAACCACTGAAGATAGCTGACTTGAGACGGCATCTGCCGACCGCCACTGTGCTAGCAAGTGGGTTGAACGGGGTGTGCGAAGCGAGGAGCAGCCAAGCAAGCACCAGGATAAATGCTAGCAGTAGCGCACTTTTGTGTTTGTTTTCTTTTATTACCAAGTGTTGTCAAGACCATATTCTGCCCTCTGGTGTCACTGTGTTGCTCTCTGGTGTTGTAATTTACAACTGGTTCTTTGAGAGCAGATGTTTTGTGACTGGTGTGACTGTCAAGAGAAACTTTCAAAGGCATTCAACGATCCTAGTTTTCTTCATATGGCTCACAAACATTCCCTGCTGTTTCTTCTTCCTCATCACCTATCTCCATCCCATGTACAAACTCCTACTTTCTCATGACCATCAATTTGCAATGAGCCATGTGTCCTAAGCAATTGTGCCACAGGTTCTCAGAGAACGTGTTCTGGAATGAACAACCCCGGTAGCTACTCTTGCTTGTGATTCTACTACATGTTCTTCCACTCCCTCCGCTTCCGCTGCTTCAACATGTCCTTCGTCATCAGAATCTCCGTCGCTGCTCTCCGCACCATTGCTCTCGGTTGAAGATTCAGCTTTTGGTTCTGTCATCTTGGTCTACATAATGTATAGTCCATCAACGCGAGGGACCTGTGCAACAAATTTGTTTCTTCGCAAAGTATGAGATGTTGATATCCTTGGCTAGGACAATCACTGCCTCGTTTTCTTTTTAGAACCATTGTCAGGCCATAGTCAGTGATATAAGAGATGGAGAGCAGATTGGCTCTCAAGGAGGGTAGGTAGACTAACCCCTCTACTTGAGGTCTGAATCTACACCGTTGACACCCACTGTGACCAGCTTGTTGCCAATCCCCTCAGCTGCCTCAACCTTGCTGTTGGTGACTCGAAATTTATTTATGAGAAGAGAGATGAAATCTCTCTTTTCATATGTGTTGTGCTCATTGGTACCTGAAACAAGGCCGTACGCCCCTTGCATGAGTATCGCTCTCCCTTTGATGGAGGCACACTTGGCCACCAAGCTGCTTGGATTCCTCCCACCATATCCCCTCTCTTTTCATCTCCATATGCTCCCTCTTTCTTAGATGCCCTGCACTCCCAAGCCCAATGTCCAGCCTTTTCATAGTTATGGCAGTTTTCTTGTAGCTATGGATCCCCACCAATGCTGTATGTACCATTGTCTTCCTTGTAACAAGTCGAGGAGGTATTGTGGAAGGTGCCACTGCTTGGCGAGGAAAAGATAGCCACGTTTGCTTCACTGCTGTTGTGACCCATGGCTTCATTCTGCATATACTCCGAGAAATTGGTGTAGGAGACTTGCTCTTCAGACCACCCTCCAACCACTTTGATTATAGGAGGCAAGCTCTCCGGCAGCGTCATCAACAATATCATGGCCTGCATATCGGATTTCAGGTCCTATCCCATGTTGGTGGCTTGTTACAGGAGTGTCTCTTTCGTCTGTAGGAAGGCGGAGACATCCTCGCCTTCACCCAGACTCATGTTGATGAGATTCTACAGAATGAAGAGACGGTTGGCAAGTCAGGAGGACTGTAATACCTTACATATTTTGACGTTTCTGCGACAGCCACCATGCAACTGCTGATGTGTGAAAGGGCCGATGTTTGTATGGAGGACAAAAAAATAGTGAGAGCCTTCTTGTTGAGCTTGACCCATGCCACAATGCCTTCACCCTCCTTTTTTCGATGGGATGGTTCCGTCGCAGCATCCTAACAAGCATCTATCATCCATGATGATTTCAAACTGCCACATCCAAAGAGAGAACCCCTTTCCATCACACTTGAGGATGGGGAAATGGTTCCCTGGTTCCCCTGTCCCTGCCATCCCTACAACCAAAAGCTGCCATTGCTGCTGCACCTTTGGTTGGTGTCGACACACTTGTCTTTTAGACTTTTGTAGGCTCTTGGTCAATAGGGAAAACTGCTTGTCCTCTTTACATTGGTCATTGCAAGCAGATGTAGGCTGGTGTAGGCTGATGTAGGCTGATTTCAACTCTCAAGAATGAAAGGTGCAGATCCGTTGCATTTCTCAACTGCTGATGGCAAATTGCAAACAGGGAGCTCAGCTGAGAGCGAAGGAGCTCCCACCACTTGTGACTTAGTGGTTTCCTGCGTGAATCTTCTCTAACCAGAGGTGTGGGCCCATAACCCAACCAGGCTGTTGGTCGTGCCTGGGCTTGGTGACTGGGGAAACTGGTAGCCTATTGTATGCTTGATTGTAGCCTGTTGAATGCTTGATTACAATCCACAACTGGATTGTATGCTTGATTACAATAGAAAAAAAAAGGGAAGAGGAGGAGGATAGTGGGGAGGGAGCACTGTCAGAGGGTCAGAGAGAGGGGGGAACACAGTGATAGGGAGGTAATCATGCTCTAGTCACCCAGGCCCAGGCACGATCAAAGATGATGTGAAAATGACCATTGAAAAGCTAGTCAGAAACGAGTTTCAGCACCTACCACCACAGCAGATGGAGCCAACTAGCAGGCACATGTCAGATGACAGCGAGTCTGAGCAGGGGGATGATGGAGAATGCTGAGCATAGGACAAGAGGGAGAGGGTACATAGTCGAGAGGTAGGAGCCAGGNGGAGGGAGGGGGGAACAAATCCGGTAAGACAGGAGGGGGAGAGGAGGGAGCGGGAAGAAGGTGGAGGAGAGGGGTAACACAGGAAGGCAAGCGCGCGGGGAGGGGATTCATTGCAGATGGGGGAGAAGGTTCCAGAGGAGGGTGTAAAGGAAGTGGCAGGAAGAGGGCAGAGGGCGGGCCCAATTCAGGACACACGAGGAGGGTCCAGCCGAGGCGGTGAGCACACGATGGAGGCAACCCCTGTACATCAGCCACACTTCCCATCACAGCAGCAGCAGGACCAGCAGCAGCCTCACAAATCAGCAAACTTGGTCTCCTTCCACCAAGAACAACATTAATGTTACCACTGCCTTCCTCCTCCTTGCGGCAGCATTTCTCGCTAACAGTTTGATGAACGCCGTACGTCTATCATGGCGCCTCTCCTCTACCTGGATCAAGGGATCCCTCTCAAGCCTAGATTCTTCTCCATTTGCACCACGATCCACCACTCCTTCATCAACGTGCAGCTGTGAATATTGCTCCCTCACCGCTACCCTGGAAGCCCGTCAGTACAAGTGCAACACCTCCATCAGTCTATCTCTACAGCGCTACAACATCAACATCCTTTGCCTACTCCCCTTCGTCTCACTCCTACCTGACCTGCTTCGGTGCCTTATCTACCTCAACCTCTGGCTTCGTGGAGCAGCTGCCCTCGTCGTCTCCTTTGCAAAAATACCAGTCCTGCACTGCACAACTGCCATCAAGATCACTGACCTCTTGCCAACTGCTCATCCCTCCAGGGCAACACTCCACATGGTCGATCATCGTACTCAGCATCACTCCCCAGATGTCACAGCCTCACTAGCTCTGAGTACTTATCTTTTTGCCATCACTCATGTGCACCTTCTGATCACACAAGCCGTCCCTCTCATGCTTCGCATCACCCCTCTCCTGCCCATCATCACTCTCCCGAAAAAGCTCTCCAGTCTCCGCCGGCATTCCCTGCACTACAGTCTGATAATCCTGATATGACCTCTCTTCCTACTTCTCACCACCTGTATCACATTGGCCTCGTAGCTCCTGCCACAACAAGGGGACTCACAAAAATCTTCCAAGGGACAGCTGACCAGCAAACATCAGAGCCTGCAGGGAACGGCACATCTCTCAGCCTTTCCCGCTCTTATCCTTCTCCTCTTCCTCACCTCAACGTCTTACTGCTCAAGACCAGCCCTACCCCTTCTTCAAATCCATCCTTCATCACTCAAT